>PVKP010016073.1:0-49045 GCA_004027715.1 Plecturocebus donacophilus | reverse complement strand
ATAATTGTGCTTAACAATGGAGACAGGAAGGAATAAGGGATGAAAATAACAAACAAGCAGCCAACCAATATTTTATTTAAACCTGTGAGATGCTATGCAATTGCTGAGGAGTGATTTACTTCCAATTATGTGGTCACTTTTAAAATAGGTGTAATGTGATACTGAGAAAAATGTATGTTTTGTGGATTTGGGGTGGAGAATTCTATAAATATTTGTTAAGTTTACTTGTTCCAGGTCTGAGTTCAAGTCCTGGATATCCTTGTTAATTTTCTATCTCGTTGATCTGTCTAATATTGACAGTGTAATGTTAAAGTCTCCCACTATTATTGTGTAAAAAGTTAATTTTAATATAATGCGATACATGCTAATACATAAGAACAGCTCCTCTATAAATCTTTAAGTGCCAAAAACTCTTCACATAATGAAGACCCAAACAAATGTTACTGACAAAAGCTTAGACCACTTTCAGTCTAAGAGCTTACCAGACAGAAAAATTTAAGGCTTAGTAAGAATGTAAAAACCAATAGATAGATATGCAGAAAGATGGCAAAGTAAAAAGGGCATGAGTCTACACTTCAAAAGAATAGAGTAGGAATAGGGAAAAAGTAACTTTACAGTGGTGAAATCTGGCAAACACTATCTTAAATAAATGATGAAGGTTAACATCAACAGTGATGTCACATGGATATCATATGCCCCCAATATAATGTGATGACAAAGGCATTATGCCTCCATGTTATTCTTTGCAAAAACTCGTTTGTCAATCTAATCATGAGAATAGGATCAGACAAATGTAAATTCGGAGACATTCTACAGAATATTTGGCCAGTATTCCTTAAAAATGTTGAGATCATAAAAAGCAAGGCAAAACTGACAAACTCTTAGACCAGAGAGACTGAAAAAACATGACAAATGTGACGTAATACCTAGATGGGATCCTGTGACAAAAAGGAAAAACTGGTGAAACCCAAAGTCTGAAGTTAATAATGCACCAAAACTGCCTTTTAGTTTTGACAGATGTACCATGGTAATGTAGTATGTTAATAAGGGAAAACAGTGAAGGGCAATGGAAAACTGTACTCTCTGCAACTTTTCTATAAATCTAAAATCACTCCAGAATTTAAAGTTCATAAGAAAAAAAAAAGAGCACAACTCTAGAAGGCTCAGGTTACCCTGGATTGTAAGCGGGTAACTGCTGTGCTTAGAAAAGCTAAATTAGAGGATCCTGTCAAACTCTAAATATCTATGAAAAAGTGTGAGCATAGGCTAATTCATCAAATACTAGATTACTAGATTTAGAGGCCTTCTCTTTATATTTAAAAGCAGTAGTTTCAGCCCTAATAAAAAAAGAACTATTTCACAGAATAGGACTAACTATACACTTGTAGAACTTACCCCACAAAGAAAATAAACTTTAACATAATTATCAGTCACTTCCCTTGGTTCACTGGCAATAGCACAATTTTAGATACATTTCTAGTTTTCAAATCGTAACAGAAAAATTTGGCCCTTTGGTTGGGCACAGTGGCTCACACCTGTAATCCCAGCACTTTGGGAGGCCACGGTGGGCGGATCACCTGAGGTCCGGAGTTCGAGGCCAGCCTGGCCAACAGGGCGAAACCCCATCTCTACAAAAAAATACAAAAATTAGCCAGGCATGGTGGTGGGTGCCTGTAATCTCAGCTACTCGGGAGGCTGAGGCACAAGAATAGCTTGAACCTGGGAGGTGGAGGTTGCAGTGAGCCAAAATCACACCACCATACTCCAGCCTTGGTGACAGAGAGTCTCCAAATAAAAAAAAAAGAAAAAAAGAAAAAGAAAAATTTGCCCCTTTTACAAAATGTCCCCTTAATGCTCCATCAGAGACTTTCTATGAAGCCAAATGGGCCAAATGTTAAACTCAAGAAAATGTATTTTCAATATCCTTATAATCTAGTCAGATAATTCAATGAGTAAATAGAATACTGATACATAATCACAGATATTTTTAAAAATCCAGATTCAAGGGAGTAGATATAATTTTTAAAATCTACTTTATGTTTGTATATGTACATACACATATACATTATACATTCCACATACACAAAACTCTCTGAAGTCATTTTAGCTGTGGTCAGAATATGCATGGCCACTCCAACGTCTAACTTTTACAAATTTACTTTTAAAAAAACAAAAACAAAAAACTCAAAGATATTCTAGATTCTAGATTTTAAATTAAACTACTGGGTTTCTGAGAATATGAACTAGCATTTACATTTGAAAAGAAACAAGGGCCATTCATTAAAGGTTCACATGGCAACAGAAGTTATACAGGTTAGAATCTCTAATTTCATTTATCCTAATTAAAAAGATAAACCAACCAAAAATCCTATTTATGCTGTAAAAAAAAAAGAAACTAGTTAAGAATTTTAAAAGTATGTCTAAACATAAAGACTCAAGTTCAATCAAATTTTGGTTAATTACTGAAATAACTTACTCTTAAAAAAATCTACACTGGAATTCAACACACCAAGTTAGAATCTCTCTTTAATTTCATTTTTATTTCTTCCCATTTGAAAAAAAAAAAAGCTTTGTATTTATTCCCATTCAAAACAATAAAAACAGACATGGGGTCTTTAAAACAAACAAACAAAAAACATTTAATCCAAGTGGAAATGGGCAAGAATTTTAAAGGTAAGTCTTGAACAAAAAAACTCCTATGTTCAATTCAGTTTTTAACTATTTAGTAAAATAAGACCTAAATTTGTATTATACTTCAACAAACCAAAATCCTGGCAGAGTGTAAACTGCCATAGGCCAAATGAACTGATCATATAAATAAGCACATTATATTTTTTTATTTAGGAGGATAATTTTAAATGTTCAGATCTTAGCTATTCCACTACTGAAAAGTATTTTTTAAATTACTTCAATTTCTGAGGAAGGATGATACCAGCTCTTAAAATTCAGTTTTGTAAAATACTGATACTTGTAAATAAATAAAAACAAATCAATGACTGCAGTTGTAGATACACTGACTATCTTGCAGTTTTTTTTTTTTTCTGAGACAAAGTCTCGCTCTTGTCCGCCAGGCTGGAGTTCAATGGCACAATCTCGGCTCACTGCAAGCTCTGCCTCCCAGGTTCAAGAGATTCTCCTGCCTCAGCCTCCTGAGAACCTGGGATTACAGGTGCCTGCCACCACACCTGGTTAATTTTTGCATTTTTAGTAGATACAGTTTCACCGTGTTGGCCAGGCTGGTCTTGAACTCCTGACCTCAGGTGATCTGCCCACCTCGGTCTCCCAAAGTACTGGGATTACAGGCATGAGTCACCACTCTTGGCCAGTAATTATAACTTTAAAAAACAGTATAGATTATGTTGCTCTGTTTATTAAAATAAAAGGATAAAAAAGATTTATCAGACAAATTCTAACCAAAAGAATACTAGTTATTAATATTTAACAAAACTGGGAGAAAAATGCCAAAATCAAAAGAACTAAATTAACTGAGCAAAAATCTAGAATTTGAGTCCCCAAAAAATGTTCTAAGATCTTCTGGAATTAGGACATAAGGGGGAAAGAAAAGAAGTAAAAACAACCTGAAGGTCTCATTTTGCTGGAGTAAGGGTTGAAAATCTTGTTTTTAATATAGGAGAAATAAGAACAAGTACAGGAAAAGGGGCACAAGATGAGAATCCCTTATCCAAAATGCCTGGGACCAGAAGTATTTTGAGTTTTTCGGACTTTGGAATATTCTTTTTTTTTTTTTTTTTTTTTTTTTTTCAGATTTTGGAATATAATCCTATCTTGGGGACAGAACCCAAGTCTAAAACATAAAATTCATTTACATATCATATAAACTTTATACACATAACCTAAGATAATTTCAGACAAGCTTTTAAATAATTTTGGGCATGAAACAAAAGTTTTGACTGCAACTTATTACATGAGACCAGGAGTGGAATTTTCCACTTGTGGGTCATGTCAATACTCAAAGTTTCATATTTTGGAGCATTTCAAATTTTGGATTTTCAGATTAGGGATGCTCAACCTGTATTAACTTTTAATGAAACATGACATTATAATACAATTTCCATATTAACTGGGAGATGGAGTAAAGGACTTGAATAACTTGATAATAAGCAACAATAAGAAACAGAGAAAATAATAATATCAAATAAGTAGGTAAGGAAGGGAAAATCAAATCAATTTAAGTGTTATTATTATCCAATTAGATAAAGCATTAAAATATGGAAATGTGCCATTTTCAACAGACATACACAACAAGCACAAGAAATATCAGGTAATTTAAACAAAGAGGGAACAGGAGAAGCAGTATTTAAAACCACACAAGCCCAGAGTTTAAAACTAGAAAAAAATTCTGAAGAATATGCATACAGGGAGAAAGCAAATGTGGCAAAATAGTTAACAACTAAATGAAGGAGAAGATAAAGGGGTATCTACATTTAAAACAAAATTCAAAGTAGTAATTTCCTACAAAAGTATTTATTATTCAAAAACTATTCTTTTAATAAAAGTTTTTATTTATAAAAAAAAAAAAAAGGTCACTTGCCTGGGAAAAGGCTCCAGGCATATAAGAGAAACTGTGTTTATTCATTTACCTTAGTATACATTACTGTTTATCAAATGAAGACACTATTATTCTCCATCTTTGTCTTAGGGCAGGAGAGGTGGCTCATGTCTGTAATCTCAGCACTTTGGGAAGCCAAGGCGGGCAGATCACTTAATGTCAGGAGTTTGAGACCACCCTGGTAAACATGGCGAAACCCTGTCTCTACTAAAAATACAAAAATTAGCCAGGGGTGGTGTCGTGCCTGTAATCCCAGCTCCTCGGGAGGCTGAGTAGAAGAATCGCTTGAATCCAGGAGGCGGAGGTTGCAGTGAGCCAAGATCCTGCCACTGTACTCCAGCCTGGGCAACAAAGTGAAAATCTGTCTTAAAAAAACAAAAATTTGTCTTTATGTCACACAAAAAAAATCCCTCATTACTTCTTACCACTGCAAATATTTTGCACCAATATAAAACCATTTATGAAAAGTTTACGTGTAGAGTTTGATGATGTTTCAAAGTATATTATCACCGAAATCTCTTCTATATGGCCCCATTCCCAAAAGCATCCCACAAACAATGGCTCAACCTCTGAAATACGGCTGAGATAACTTTTATCACCACTGTGATAAAAAGATCCTTTACCATTTCCCAACTGTTACCCAAGTTAAAATTAAAAAGACTAGGGACCCATGACCATCAATTCAAGTCACTCTAAGTCTCTGTTTCCGCATTTTTAAAATGTGATCATGTGTATTCTACCTATTTCATTTGACTATTGTAGGAAATGAGGAAAATTTATGGAAGGGCCAAAAACAAAAGACAAATAAGGACAAAGAGAAACTAAATAATCAGTGCATTCAAGGCTGGGTGCAGTGACTCATGCCTGTAACCCCAGCACTTTGATAGGCCAAGGTAGGGAGGTGAATCACTTGAGGTCAGGAGTTCAAGACCAGCCTGGCCAACATGGTGAAACCCAGATTTACTAAAAATATAAAAATTAATCAAGCGTGGTGGTGCATGTCTGTAATCCCAGCTACTCAGGAGGCTGAGGCGGGAGAATCACATGAACCTAGGAGACAGAGGTTGCAGTGAGCCAAGATCACACCACTGCACCCCAGCCTGGGCAATAGACCAATATTCCGTCTCAAAAATAAAAATAATAAAATAAAATAAAATTTGATATCATGGATTTATATCCACTAAACAGAAATACTGACATATCCATGGAATATATGTAAAAGTAGGTCATAAACTTGCCAACAAATAACGCCTTAGCTAATTTTTTAAAACTAGACATTTTACAGACTACATTTTTCTGGTTATAATCCAATCAAGTTAAAAGTATATATCAAAGTAACAAAAAACAACCAAACTTAGCCATTTTGAAATTAGGGAATATATTCCTAACCAGATGATAAAAGAAAACTAAAAATTACCTAAAAAGTTTTATAAAGAGAAAAACTTTGAACCAATATTTATGGAATCCCACTAAACATGTATTCAAGGAAGACAGTAAGAACTGAACAAACCTAATACTCATCTTCAAGAAATTTTGTTTTTTGAGACAAAGTCTCACTCTATCGCCCAGGCTGGAGTGCAGTGGCACAATCTCAGCTCACTGCAATCTCTGTCACCTGGGTTCAAGAAATTCTCCTGCCTCAGCCTCCCAAGTAGCTGAGATTACAGGCACCTGCCACTGTGCCTGACTAATTTTTTGTATTTTTAGTAGAGATGGGTTTCACCATCTTGGCCAAGCTGGTCTTGGACTTCTGACCTCATGATCCACCTGCCTCGGGTGCCTAAAGTGCTCGGATTACAGGTGTAAGGCACCACACCCAGCCTATCTTCAAGCAATTTAAAATAAAAAGAGTAAGAAACTATAACAGAGAATTAAAAGTTAAAAATCATTAAATAAAAAGTAAAAACATAAAGGAAAGGATAAGTAAATTCAAAAGATGGTTCTTCAAACAGATCAATAAACTAGACAAAATAAGATTAAGCAAAAAACAAGTTGGAGTATTCCCAAGATTTGGAATGAGTATAGACAACAACCACGAAAGAGAATACTGCAAATTTGTTGCAACAAGTTTGAAAGTAAAAGAAATGAACAATTTCTTACCAAAATAAAAAAAGAGAGAAAATTTTAGAGTAAAAGAGGAATTAGAAATTTACTACTGATGAATTCACAGCAAAGTTTTATCAAACCTTTAAGGAAGAGGTGAATACAATCCTATTTGGAATTAACTATTCAATTACTAAGATGACATGCCTTCAGATAAGATGTCAACACTTTTCTGCCTTCATAATTTGGGGGATATATTTGAAGCAAAATTATTCCATAATAGAAGCAGGTACTAAGATACCTGAGATACCTGGTCAGGTTATGATACAAAAGATACTATCTTTACAGTAATTATACGAAGTACATATTCCTATGTACCTTAAAGCCAAAGAAAATGAAGATGGCAAAACACATTTTCTGTTATCAACTTGTTTAGAAAATATTTATTGACTACCTATAAATTTTAGATAAGAATGTTCAAGCAGCTGGGCATGGTGGTTCACGCCTGTAATCCCAGCACTTTGGGAGGCTGAGGCAAGTGGATCACTTGAGGTCAAGAGTTTGAGACCAGCCTGGCCAACATGGCAAAACCCCATCCCTTCAAAAAATACTAAAATTAGCCAGGTATGGTGGCACATGCCTGTAATCCCAGCTACTTGGGAGGCTAAGGCACAAGAATCACTTAAACCTGGGAGGCAGAGGTTACAGTGAGCCAGGATAGCGCCACTGTACTCCAGCCTGGGTGACAGAGTAAGACCCTGTCACAAAAAGAAAAAAAGTTCATCCAATAATCTGATAGGGATATAGATTTCCTCTAAGGATGAACTAAAAGAGGAAATTTGCACATGAGAAAATCATTAAGATAGTGAAGATTTTAAGTGCATTAGATTACTTACAACTGCAAACTCATCTCTGTCAAGCATTCCATCATGGTCAATATCACTCAATTCCCAAACCTGAAAAAGAGAAGAATTGAAAAAATTAATGTTCTTTCAGTTCATGTAGTACTTGAGGGGAGGAAAAGAAAGTATACTAGCGAAGTATGGTGGCTCATGCCCATATGGCCTCCCAGCACTTTGGGAGGCCAAGGCAGGAGGATCACTTGAGCCCAGGAGTTTGAGAACAGCCTGGGAAACGAGATCCCATCTCTATAAAAGACAAAAATAAAAAATTAGCTGGGCATTGTGGTGTCCACCTGTAATCCAAGCTACTCAGGAGACTGAGGTGGGAGAATCCCTTAAGCCCAGGAGATCAAGGCTGCAGTGAACTATGATATACCACTGCACTCCAGCCTCGGCAACAGAGGAATATTAAAAGTGTAGATAAGAAAGTGTCTGATTATAATTACCTTGAAAGGAGTTTGGACTTTATTCTAAATGCAGTGGAAAACTACTAAAAGGTTAGGTTTAAGTAATAAAATAACAACAGTGTATTTATAGTTTAGAAATTTCACAATGATCACACAGGGAGCAATAATTTGTGGCAAACAATACTAAAAAATGGCATTTAAGTCAGTATTTACTGAGCACCTAAAATCTATATAACAATGATCCAGTAGTAGTACTAGTACTGGTAGTATGGTGGTTGTCATTGTCACCATCATCATCATCATCACAGCAGTTAGCATTCAAAGAGTATGTAGCAATCATGGTAATAGTAAGACTTAACATACATTATCACATTCAATCCCTACAATTCTAAACGCTGGAAATTATGCCTCTTTTAAAGATTAGAAAACTGAGACATGGTTTTCTAACGACTTGCCCAAGGTCACACAGCTAAGAAGTGGTACAGCCAGGATTTGACCCTATGTAATCTGCTGAAGCAGGGAATTAAAGGGCAAGAAGTTTAAAGACAGTAGATAAGGTTTGAAATATGAAGAAGGTTATAGAAAAATCACTATGGAAACAGCACAAGAGTGACTGGCAGGATGGAGAAGTCCAGGTGAAGCTGGTGATAAATTTACAATGACACCAATCTTACTACACCTGCTCAGTAGTCCACATGCACCACAGAGAAGGCAGATAATTTACTTCACACTTTTTCCATCAGAGAGGATAACAACATGGCAAAGGGAGCTAAGGATAGACACAAAACTGTAGACCAAAAGATAGGGGAATAAAGTTTTACTTTCACAGAAGGAAAAGAATTATGGCAATGGATAGTGGGGATAGTTACGTAATAATGTAAATGTACTTAATACCACTGAACTGTACACCTAAAATTGGTTAAGATGTTAAATTTCATGGTATCTATATTTATCACAGTAGAAAAATTGAAAAAAAGAGGCAAAGTAAAGAAGCCAGATTTAAAGGTCTTAGTAAAACTAGTCAAAGAATTAAAGTCTTGCAATTTTCTGGAAAAGAGGTATATAAAGACAGGAAGTACAAGTTCAAGAGTAGAACTTATGATTTCAGAGATAAAACTATTCCTCATAACAAGACACCATGATACAGCCACAGAGTAAGTAGCAGACATAAAATACTGACGGTCTCTAAAAATTAACTCAAGCAAATAGGAGGTCAAGAGTGTACAGCACAAACTAAAAAAGGACCTACGTAAGGGGCATACATATGTAACTAATTTCAACCACTCATATTTTACAGGGAATAACCAAATACAGAAATGAGTTGGCAATAATTTTATATATTAAGTCAGAAAACAAAAAATCCTGTAATGATACAACTTTAAAATAAGATTTGTGTATTTTTAACAAAGAGCTATACATGCTCCTGGTATTTGAGATATAAAATTAAAATACGTAAGAATTACATTTAGAAGTAAATAATAGCTTACTCTTCCAAGGATATCCACAGGTAACTTAGAGTTGAGCAACACTGGTTTCACTTTGTCACCAGACAGAAATCCATTCACTGGGCTTAAACTATCAAAAATTGCATCATATTTGACCTTATCTTCAGGCTACAACATAAACAAAAATCACAAGTTAAATAATAAAGAAAAGGATTTAACTGCAGCTATAAAAATCAAGTCCTTAAAGAATAGACTATGTATGTTTTTAAACTATGATTTAAAAAATATTTTTCGCTTTCATCAAAATATTTATTGTAAAGATATGCAAGAAAAAAATACATAGGAAATAATAATTTCAAAGTGACTTTACTCAAGAGTCTAGTGTTGCCCATTCTTTTTGTAGCTGGAACACCATCTTTATTTTCCAACTATTGGCTTAGAATTAAAATACTTCAGAGGTAGAAGAGCTCTGAAGAGCACCTAGTCCAACTCTCTCACTTAAATAGACCCACAGCAAATACGTAACCTTTACAAGAACACACAGCTAATTAGTGACATTCTATGACTCTAAAGATGGTGTGAGGTACAGTTCAAACAAATAATTTTTTTTTTTGAGATGGAGTCTCACACTGTCACCCAGGCTGGAGTGCAGTGGTGTGATCTCGGCTCATTGCAGCCTCCACCTCCCAGGTTCAAGTGATGCTCCTGCCTTAGCCTCCCAAGTAAAAGTAACTGGGATTACAGGTTCCTGCCACCACACCCGGCTAATTTTTCTGTATTTTTAGTAGAGATGGGGTTTTACTATGTTAATCAGGCTGGTCTGGAACTCCTGACCTCATGATCCACCCGCGTTGGCCTCCTAAGTGCTGGGATCACAGGCATGAGCCACAAATAAATTTTTAAAAATAAAATAATGACTAGAGAAATAAACATCAAGACTTCTCCATTTTTTCCAAAGCAGTATTTTTATTGTAAATAACAAGATACCTCTTAAAATTTTTAAAGTTATTTGTATAACATTAAAAACTATTGTTCATTATTTGCCCAGTCAAGGCTATATTCCCAGACTTTTAAAAATTAGGGCATGGTCCACAGCATACAAAGACATACAAATAAAAATTATTTTCAAAAAAACTGTACACATTTATCAAAGCTGATTTGATCTGCTATAGTCTAAGTGTTTTTAAATTATAAGTTTTAAAAATCTACTAAGATATGATTTGCCTCTGAAAAGCTGTAACACAAAATACCTATTTCTACAAAGATTTCATAAAGAATTGTTTTAGAGTCATATAGAAAATACATAGTAAACCTGAATTTTCAAGTAAGAAATAATACCAGTGGGGTAAACTATTTTTTAATCAAATATTTGTTAATACATCATCATTTTTCTTTACATTATAACAGATATAAGATTAGACCAATACTGTCACAAAAAAACTGACAGAGCTGAAAGATCCCTCAGTAACACCAGTAACAGCATCTCCCCTACCTTTCCTTAAACATATATATGAAAGTCTAATGCAGACAGCAATATATTTCAGAGGTCGAGAGAGGATATATGTGGATAGGAAGCAATGCAGGGGTGAGAGAATAGTTACAAAGTTTACTTACTTTTACAGCCCATGGTAGCTCAGCTGCAGAGGTTCCACTGATTAGCAAAGGACTACTGGTATCATGCTACAAAGGAAAGTAAAGCACAAGAAAAGTTGAAATCCTCACATCAAGAAGCAATGAAGAAAAACTGATTTTTGCATTTAAATATATTCATACAAAATGCTGGATCTCAATGCACAGAGGACACTATTTTACATTTACTGGACCTTCATCTAAGTACCAATGAAACAAAATGATTATAACATCATATTTTTACTGTACTTTTCAAGTTTTTGTTTGCTTATTTGTTTTTTCTTGAGATGGAGTCCTGCTCTGTCATCCAGGCTGGAATGCAGTGGCACAATTTTGGCTCACTGCAACCTCCATCTCCCAGGTTCAAGTGATTCTACTGCCTCAGCCTCCCGAGTAGCTGGGATTACAGGTGTGCACCACCATGCCCAGCTAATTTTTGTATTTTTAGTTGAGAGGGCGTTTCACCATGTTGGCCAGGCTGCTCTTGAACTCCTGACCTCAGGTGATCTGCCCACCTCGGCCTCCCAAAGTGCTGAGATTACAGGCGTGAGCCACCATGCCTGGCCTCTTTTCTGTTTAAATACACAAATATCAGCATGTTACAACTGCTTACAGCATTCAGTACAGTGTGGTATTCAGTGCTGTGTAAGTCTGTAGGCTAGGAGCAGCAGGCTATATACCATGTAGTGCAGGTATGCTATAGGCTATACTATCTAGGTCTGTGTAAAATACGCTGATGTTTGCACAATGATGCCTAATGATGCCTTTCTCAGAATGTATCCCTGTTGTTAAGCAATGCATGGCTGTAATACAGCTAGGCAACAAATCCCTAAATTAACCTTCTGACAACATGCCTAAACATAGAAGTGCAGAAATTCTCTAAACTTAAGAAATTAAATTCTTAGTATACAGACGAAAAACTTCTAAAATGTTGAGTTTAAAAACAAGCAACTAGTTACTGGGGACAATCACTTGAGCCTAGGACTTCAAGGTTACAGTGAGCTATGATCACAGCACTGTACTCCAGCCTGAGCAACAGAATGAGACCACCTCTTAAAATTAAAAAAAAAAACAAAACAAAAAACAAGCAAGAGGAGCCATAAAATATCTGGGGAGAAAAAAGGAGGGAGGTAGAGAAAACTACTCATATTAGAATTTAAAAACATGTCACCAAATATGAAAATTAAAACTGTAACATCAGCATATGGTACGGATAAATAGATCAATAGGTAAGAGCAAAAAATATCCAGTAAGCAACCAAAATACATATGAGAATTTAGCACACAATCGAGGTTGCATTTCAAAGGGAATGAAGAGACAGGAAGAGAAAGATGGATTATTTAATAAACTGTATTGGCTATACTTTCTGTAGGGTAGCCATCTTGAAAAAATATACATTTGAATCTAGGCCTGGCGTGGTGGTTCACGTCTGTATTCCCAGAACTTTGGGAGGGCAAGGTGGGCAGATCACCTGAAGTCAGGAGTTCGAGACCAACCTGACCAACATGGTGAAATGCCATCTCTTACCAGGAAAAAAAAAACATTAGCCAGACGTGGTGGCAGGCGTCTGTAATCCCAGCTACTCAGGAGGCTGAGGCAGTAGAACTGCTTGAACCGAGGAGGTGTAGGTTACAGTAAGCCAAGATTGCACCATTACACTCCAGCCTGCATGACAAAAGCAAAACTCTGTCTCAAAAAAAAAAAAAAAATTGAATCTATACTCAAATATTACATCAATACTAACTTAAATCCAAAAAAAAATTTTTTTTAACCTGACAATTTATTTACATAAAAGACAGTAATAAGCTGGGCTCAGTACTACATGCCCATTGTCCCAGCTATTTGGAAGGGTAAGGCAGAAGCATCGTTTATGCCCAGGAATTCAAAGCTAGCCTGGGCAACATAGCAAGACCCCGTCTCTTAAAAAAAAAATAAGACAAATGACAAAATAGGAAAAAAAGACTTGCAACTCATATAGACAAAGAGTTAATTTCCTAATAATTAAAGAGGTCCTAGAATTCAATAAGTAAAAGAGCATCAATCCAACAAAAATGGGCAAAAGCTATAAACAGACGTTCACATAAAGGCAATGTAAACATAAAAGCTTGTAAGAAAGCTATTCTTATAAGCATAAGAAAAGGTATTCAACCTTACTCCATAAAACCAAAAGGATAAATTTAAAATTACATACTATCTGTCACCTATCAAACTTACAAAGATCTAAAAGTTTAAGTATGCTAGCAAAAGTGTACAGAAACAGGCACTCAAACAATTGCCGGAGGGAGGGTGAACTAGTACAACCACTATGGAAAGCAAGTTGACAATATACACAGAAATTACAAATGAAAAACTTTTGAACAGAATTTCTACTTTTGGGAATTGACACATAAATATATTCCAGCACATGCAAAATAACATATAAACAAGGTTATTACTCACTGCAGCATTTTTTATAATGAAAGATTCAAAATAAAAAGCCTATCAATAGAAAGTTAATTATAAACACAGGCAAAGAAATACTACACAGCTATAAAAAACAAAGTGGAAGCTTTTATGTAATGATATGTAAATACCTCTAAAACTTAATAAGCTACTTATAAAAGGTATGGAATTATGTGTATAGCAGGGGTCCCCAATCTGCAGGCCCCAGATTGGTAACGGTCCATGGCCTGTTAGGAACTGAGCTTGTATAGCAGGAGGTGAGCAGCTGGCAGGCAAGCATTACAGCCTGAGCTCCAACTCCTGTCAGATCAGCGGCGGCTTTAGATTCTCGTAGGAGCACGAACCCTATTGTGAACTGCACTTGTGAGGATCTAGGTTACATGCTACTTATAAGAATCAAATGCCTAACAATGAGGTTGAACAATTTCATTCTGAAACCATCCATCCCTCCCAGGTCCATGGAAAAATGGTCTTCCATGAAACCAGTCCCTGGTGCCAAAAAGGTTGGGAACCATTAATGTGCAGTATGCTACAATTAACGCAAAATAAGAAAATACGTATTTATATTTCTTTTTTTTTTTTTTAAGACGGTCGTGAACCATCAACCAAGCTAGAGAGCAGCAGTGTGATCACGGCTCACTGCAGCCTTGAACTCCCAGGCTCTAATGATTCTCCCATCTCAGCCTCCCAAGTAGCTGGGACCAGAGGTGCACACCAATGCACTCGGTTAAATTTTAGAATTTTTTGTAGAGATGGGGTCTTGCTTTGTTTCCCAGGCTAGTCTTGAACTCCTGGGCTCAAGTGATCCTCCCACTTCTGCCTCCGAAAGTGTTGGGATTATGTGAGCCACCTCACCCAGCCTATATTTCTTTACATACACATATAATAACTTTGGAAGGATACACAAGAAACTAACTAAAAACAGCAGTAGCCAGTAAGGGGAAAAAAAAAAAAAAAAAAAAGCCAGATAGCTGAGTGAAAGCACCAAAGGAAGAATTCCTTTTAATATATTGCTTTTAATTTTCAAATAACGTGGTGTCACCTTTTTTTTTTTTTTTTAAAGATGGGGTTTCACCATATTGATCAGGCTGGTCTCGAACTCCTGACCTCAGGTGATCTGCCCATCTCAGCCTCCCAAAGTGCTGGGATTACAGGCGTGAGCCACTACAACCGGCATGGTGTCACTTTTTAAAAATTAAACAGAATTTAAATCTAAAAGCATTTCTTACAAATCTCGGTGGTGGAACAGCCAGGTTCAAACTACTTAGTGAAACTTCCAATCCATTTTGGGCGCATGCCACAAGACGTAAAGCAACAAAGAATTCCTAAGAAAGAAAAATATGAATGTTAAGAGCATTCTCCTTCTACCTACTTACCTATCTGTGCACAGTTACAATCTAAAAATATAAAACAATTCATAATTACTACAGAGTTTTTTAAGTAGCAACAAGTGGCATATTTGCTTCAAAAATATCTGCTTTAAAATGCAGAAAAATCCTATGTACAAAGATGTTCCTAATATTTATAAATCACTAATAATATAAATGGGAAAATATATACAGACAGTGAAAATCATACAGAATATTCATGTTTAAAATAATACTTACCGCTGGGCACAGTGGCTCACACCTGTAATCCCAGGACTTTGGGAGGCCGAGGCAGGTGGATCACTTGAGGTCAGGAGTTCGAGACCAGCCTGGCCAACATGCAGAAGCCCTGTCTCTACTAAAAACACAAAAATTAGCCAGTTGTGGTGGCGTGGACCTGTAGTCCCAGCTACTCGGGAGGCTGAGGTAGGAGAATCACTTGAACCTGGAAGGCAGAGGTTGAAGTGAGCTGAGACAGCACGACTGCACTCTAGCCTGGGTGACAGAGTGAGGCTCTGTCTCAAAAAACAAATTAAAAAAAAAAAAAAATCAAAGAATATTTAATGATATTAAGAGATGTATTTTATAATTTAAATGAGAAAGAAAGAATTAGAAAAAAAGCCCAGAAGAAAATAATGTCATGAAAAGTCATCTCTGGATTGTGAGATTATAAATTTTGAAACTGGATTGAGTAATTCAAATGACTCAATCACTGCTATTCCAGAAAAACTACAGAAAATAACTGTGTAACATCTAAAAGATTATGTAACTGCTTAACTTCAAAATATTTATAAATCTCTCCCAAAAGTCCTTGAATTTTTAGCATTTAAAGTCTTAGTCTAAAACCTAATAAATAAATGCAAAGAAGCTGAAGCAACTGGTTTTCAGCTGTTTCGAGTTAGTGTCTGGGAATAGACATGATAACAAAAGGCTTCACTCCAGTTATAATTTGTCCAACCTGTCAATACCTTAGTATAGTTGCTGACATAATTAACCCTTCACTACTTTTCTCAAATCCCATATTCTCCCCTACACCCTTCATACACAATTTGTAACCCATTCTTATCACCTGGCAGGTTGTCTGCTTTATATAATCCCTTGCCTTCACTCATTTCTTGAAAAAAACACTACTTCAAGATATCCCCTTTTCTTCTCATTCATTCCACAACCTTCTGTGCAATCTGACTCCAACTCCCATGATCAGCTAGAGAAACTACTGCCTATGTCACAAATAATCTCCTAGCTACCAAATATAATAGCCTTAAAAAAAAAAAAAAGCCTCATCCTGCTTATTCTCTTTGCAGGCTGGAAAGTATCCTCCTGGAAGCTCTCCTCCACCAAAACAACTTCACAAAACCCTCCTAGTTCTCCTCTGAACTTTCAAGTTTCTTCTGTTGGAGTCAAAGTCTTCTCTAACTGCTTGTTTTCTAAGTTTTCTAACATGACCCTCTTTCTTTTCTCACTCTATTTGAGATTCAATTGCTCTTAAGTAATCAAGTCTATTACCACAGTATGGATGAGCTACGAAGTGAAATAATTCTGCATTAAATTCTAGTTCTGTTACTTAGTGAGGCCATGGGCCAGTTAAAACCCTTCCATAAAAGGGGAGCTAATACCTACCTGGCAATGTATTATGAGAAACAAAATAAAAACCATGCTACTGGAGGAAAGCGCCTACTGTCATTTTTGTCACATGGAAATTCACTAAGTATTGGTTTCTTTTCTTTCATTCAAATGTTAATTTAAAAATCTGGGCCAGGTGCAATGGCTCATGCCTGTAATCCCAGAACTTTTGGGAGGCTGAGGTGGGTGGATCACTTGAGGTCAAGTTCAAGAGCAGCCTGGCCAAGATAGTGAAACCCCATCTCTACTAAAAATACAAAAAAATTAGCTGGGTGTGGTGGCATACGCCTGTAATCCCAGCTAGTAGGGAGGCTAAGATGGCAGACTCACTTGAACCCTGGAGGCAGAGGTTGCAGTGAGCCGAGATCACACCACTGCACTCCAGGAAAAAAAAAAAGTATGCCTCCAATGGAAATTCAAAGTTTAACTGCAGACCCATAATCAAGCCACCTGGAAATAATAAGGCAACTCAAACTCAATATCTAAAATCCAAGAGTTATCAGTGAATAATTTATTACACTATAAAACCCAAGTATCATGCTCACCTTTATATTTAGAAAGCCTGGCTCATCATAGATACTCAACAAATATTTGCTGACTGAGTACGTGGCACCTAGGTGGGCCCATACAAATTTTGTTTTCCTATGCTTCCAGTACACTAAAGTAGCCCTTCTCCCCAGAGACTCGAATGAAGACTACAGAAATCTTAATTAAAAGACTGGGTATTCTGACCCTGTCATCAAATTTCTCCAACATCTGGTTTTGTTCCTGCTTCGGCTATGCCAGGGGGTGGGGAGGAGGGCTAACTGAGTGGTGGCACTCAGCAAACTTGGAATTCAATCCTTATACAACTCTGAAATCTATCCCCAAAAATCAGAACTTCAGAGTACACTGATGGTGTTCAACAACCTTGGCCATAACCACTTCTATGTATTCTGGTCAAGAATCTACTTCTGGCTTGTAAACCATTTTTTGTTTTATGTATCAGGAGTAAGACCTAGACCAGAATACTCACATCTCACTTGTGATTAACCAAGAGCTTCCTTTAAAATCTACTAGGCAATACCATCTTAACACTTACTTAATAAAATTCACTTTTATTTATAACTCTACGTAACTAGGAAAATTAAAGAGCAAAGTCTCTCTGAAAGACAGAAAAATAAACTCCAGGAGAACAATGTCACCAAACTAACACTAACTGTTAAGACTTATATATATCCAGTGACTGGAAATATTTTCATTGCTACACACTTGCCCTAGGCAAAACTCTAATGTTGGTAAAAACCAATTCTTAGCTTTAAAAAAAAGAAATGAAACAAAAACTCTGCTGGCTGTTTTTTATTTTGAATCACTCAAAAAAAAAAATTCATATGAATATCTGAAACTTACTTGTTTGTTCAGGATACCTTTGCCATCTGTGTCGGCTAAATCCCAAATCTGAAATTTAGGGGGAAAAAATATCAATGTATATTTTAAACAAAAGCCATCTGAATGATAAATTAAATCTCTGCAATTTACAACCTCATGCTCTTTGGTAATCAGATCTAAGAATCATAGAATTAAGAGTGGAAAGAAATCTTAAAGATCATTTAAGTAAGCTTGGCCAACTCGCAGCCCACAGGCCAGCCCAGGACACCTCTGAATGTGTTTCAACACAAATTCATTAACTTTCTTTAAGAAATTATGAGGTTTTTTTTGTATTTTTTTTTTGTTTTATAGCTCATCAGCTATCATTAGTTTTAATGTATTTTATGTGTGGTCCAAGACAATTCTCCTTCCTTCAGTGAGGCCCAGGGAAGTCAAAAGATTGGGCACCCCTGATTTGGTGCAACCCTTCACAAAGATACTAAGGCCCAGTGAGGGTAAGTGACTTGGCTCAAGAACAGTCAAGGCACCCGGGAAAGAACTGAAGCCCAAGTTCTAACTTCCAGTCAAATGCCTTTTTCACTAGTCCAAGTTCTAACTCTGAGTCCAATGCTCTTTCTACTAGAACATACATATTATTCTTGATTTTAGATCCTTCTTCTCTATATGCAAGTTGAGATGATTAATGTTTGTGAATAATTAAATTATTAATAGTTTTTTCAGGATTTTGAGTATGTATCAGTATCACATATAAGGAGTAGACAGGAGAGGGGCTTTCCACCTCTTTGTGCTCCTTTTAAAGCCTCTCATCCCCCACTCTATTCACCACACATTAAACAGAGACAGTTATAACAGAGAAAGGAGGGACAGAGCCAAGTCCTTGAGTGTGTGGCAAGATTCCCAGTCTTCACTGTTTCTCCCCACCAAATGTACTTATTACTTCCTCATTTCATCCTACTGAAAAGTAGCTTGTTTCTAAAAATCTGAAAAACACTTTACTTTTCAAAAGGGTAAATCACTATGCTACAAATTCCCTTCATCCTATTATTAAAATGGCTTCTATGACTCAGTTCTAACTTCTAAATTTCTTGATGGTATCTTTCTAAATTTTCATCCAGTTCATCTATAGTACATATTGCTTATAATCTCATAATCTAGTTTTAATGAACAAGTACTACCTTTCCAAGTATCAAGTCTGGAAGCCCTGATTTTTTCAGGAAAGCAGCAGCATCAGAAGCCAACACCCTTCCAGTATTGCTGGTATCCACCTGAAAAGATACAAATCCACAAGTTGACAACAAAATACAAGGCAAAATTAGCACCATTTACCTGTCTTCCATCACTGTGATTTGGGAGCTGGCTTTTGCAAGAAAGGAATGAGAATCCTTCAACTACCATGGGCCAGGGAATATGTGGAGAGACATATGAGTAGAGTACTATCTAGACAGCATTGGCAATTTACAAAGTGGTTTTTTAAAATCATGCTTGCTATACAAATGAGAAAAGTGAAGCTCAGAGGATGTCAAAGCAAATTCATGGAGTTGTAACATCAACACATATCTTCTATAGTTGTCATTTAAATTCCAATTAAATGGCTCTATGAAGAAAAGGGCAGTATTTCCTGCAGAGGTCTTTTGACAAATGGGAATAGTTGCATATGTTATGTGCTTCTTCAAACATCTTTAAATCATCAACTTTTGCTTTTATACCTACTCTTAGAAACTGCAGCACTTTAAAACAAATCAAAGCAATAGCAGCTCTAAAACCAGCAGTGATTCCATAATAAACTTGAAGAAACATTTTTAAAGCTGTTAAGTTCCTAAAATACATTAGAGAACATATCATTTTAACTGACTGGGGACTTTCCTTTAAGACAGAATGAGGTCACAAGAACAGGAAAAAAAAATGACTAATTTTTGTAAAGATTTCCAGAAGTCTGAGTTGTAAAAACGAAAAGTACATTTTTAAAAGTCATGGGAAAGGTAACAGGATACTAGTACACTTGTGAGACACCTGCTTTTCCAGTTTAAAGATTAAGTTTACTGTAAACATATATGGTACAAAGCATTCTAGACAGTCCAATCCTAGCAAAGAAGCAAAAGGGAAACCCTTTCTTTCAAGTGGTAGAACATGGGATAAATTAAGCACTCGGCAAAAAAGAAAAAAATGGCCTAATCCTTCAAATCTGGAATAAGAGGAAGTATACTAGGGGTTGGGAAACCTGCCTGTAGAATTCTCTAGAACTCCTTTTCTTTGCCTACTTCCTGATCAGTGTAGAAAACAAATATCCATACCCAATATAACCTAAATATAGAAGCATTCAGGGGAAACATTGATCAAACTCTTATGAAACAATTATGTATTATATCCCAATAAAGAATTTTACCATCTTCCATTCTTTTGGTTACCCTAATAATATAAACATTTAGTCTTTGTCATCTACAGGTAGTTTCTGAGGTATTCTGATGCTTGCCTAAAGGCTCTGCCAAAGGCAGGGCTAGAAGCTACAGGCCAGAAGCTGGTATATCTTCAACAAAGAGTCTCAGAGCCTCATGAAAACGATTATACTTTTTATATAGTCTGTATCTATAAGATATACATATTCTGAATTACTAAACTTCAAAAAGTGAATTTTTGAATACAGACTTTGCAGCTGATAGCATACTACTTTCAGACCATATTGGTAGATGAAGTCAGGATTTCCAGGTCTCTTTTCAGTCTGGAAGATGATGTATTTCATAAAAGCAGACTTCTAACCCAAGATTCAACTGAACAAGAATTAATTTCACAGGACTTAATTAACTGTTGGGGAAAATTTAATTATGGTTATTTACTTGAAATACTGTTAGTATTAATGTTCTATTTTCTAATAGCTATGTGCATAAGCCCTTTCTGAGACCCTCAACTTAGTAGCCTCTCCTTTTGTAAATCAAATGAAATACTTTTCAATAGTATCTGGTTCTCACTGACCCCTCAGAATTCAAAAACAAATACTTTTATGAAATGTTTTTACTCTTTACAGCAATACAGTTATTACGTGGGTTCAATAACAATTTGTTTTTCTTCTTATCAGGATGTAATTGGATAAGCCAATTGTGTAAAACAAGGCCATTATATGAGAATGACTTTCTTTTCTTCAAACAAAGGTTAAAGAACAAGTACTGACTTTATGTGGCACCAGTGTCACAAAGATCTCCCAAGAAAACTGGGCTGGTTTTACAAGGTCCCAGCCTCACAGGTAGTGAAGTAAGGTCACCTTCCAGCAGGCTAGGGACCTTAGCAAATCTGGAAAACCTCAAGATGAGATAAATTCACTCAAATTTATATATACTAAAGGTGAAATATGGTGGAGAGAATTTCTAAGGTTTGGAGCCTAGCCTTAAGATAGAAGAACAAATATAACAGGAGCATTAAAAAGTACAGTCTGAGATTTTTGATATTTTCAAGCAGAAATTATTCTCTGACCTTAGAAGTTGCTAAATAGTTTATAGTTCCAAATTTGCAAGTCAAAACCAAAGAGGCCTATAATGTTTAATTAATACTTGCTGCAACTATGTAAATAGCCAGGCGAGATAAAATGAAACCAGCCTTTTCTGTGATCATAATCATAAGGTAAGGAGACTGTTAGAAAAAATAATCCAATACTTGAAAATGGGCAAATAAAATTGTTTATACTGTTAAGAAATTTTCAAAGTTCTATGGTATGCACCCTTGATGACTTTCTACTGTCTAGACTACTTTATACTCTGAGGGAGTAGAAGTTAAAAGAAACTGATAGCAATGCAAGTGACTCCTGTCCATACCATTCCATACCAACACAAATAAATATTGTCTGGTGACGAATATAAATCTCTATAACTCATATTTCCATTTTTTTCTTTTTTTGGTGGGGGATGGAATTTCACTCTTTTTGTCCAGGCTGAAGCACAATGGTTAATCTCGGCTCACTGTAACCTCCACCTCCCAGGTTCAAGTGATTCTCCTGCCTTAGCCTACTGAGTAGCTGGAATTACAGGCATGCACCACCAAACCCAGCTAATTTTGTATTTTTAGTGGAGACAGGGTTTCACCATGTTGGCCAGGCCTGTCTCAAACTCCTGACCTCCCGTAATCCGCCTGCCTTGGCCTCCCAAAGTGCTGAGATTACAGGCATGAGCCACCGCGACTGGCCATATTCTCATTTTTTTGTTTTGTTTTCACTTTGCAACCTTCTTTTAGTATTTTATGTCACTTATCTAGGTACAGAAGATGTCACTCTTCTAACCCTTCAACTTTTACTTTTTTTTTTTTTTTTTGAGACAGTCTCACTGTGGCCCAGGCTGGAGTGCAGTGGCATGATCACAGCTCACCGCAACCTCAACCTCAAACTCTCAGGCTCAAGCAATCCTCCCACCTCAGTCTCTCAGGCAGTCAGAACTACAGGCACGTGTCACCAAACACAGCTAATTTTTTTTTTTGAGGGCACAGACAAGGTCTCACTATGTTGCCCTGGCTGGTCTTGAACTCCTGGCCTCCAGCAATCCTGCCTCGGTCTCTCAGTGTTGGTATTACAGGTGTGAGATTGCACCTAACCAGATTTTTTTTTTCTTCTTTTTTGAGACAGAGCAATTCCCCTGCCTCAGCCTCCCAAGTAGCTGAGATTACAGGCACACACCACTACAACTAGCACATTTTTTTGTTTTTTTGTTTTTATTATACTCTAAGTTCTGAGACACATGTGCAGAATATGCAGGTTTGTTACACGTGCCATGGTGGTTTGCTGTACCCATCAACCCATCACCTACATTAGGTATTTCTCCTAATGCTAGTTCCTCACCCCACCCCCAAGCAGGTCCTGGTGTGTGATGGTTCCCTTCCTGTGTCCATGCGTTCTCATTGTTCAACTCCTACTTATGAGTGAGAACATGTTTAGTTTCCTATTCTTGTGTTGGTTTGCCGAGAATGATAATTTCCAGCTTCCTCCATATCCCTGCAAAGGACATGAACTCTCCTTTTTTACGGCTGCATAGTATTCCATGGTGGATATGTGCCACATTTTCTTTATCCAGTCTATCACTGATGGCATTTCAGTTGGCTCTGAGTCTTTGCTATTGTGAACCTTGCTGCAATAAATATATGTGTCTTCATAGTGGAATGATTTGTAATCCCTGGGTATATACACAGTAATGGAATTGCTGAGTCAAGTGGTTATTTCTGGTTCTAAATCCTTGAGGACTTGCCACACTGTCTTCTACAATGGTTGAACTAATTTACACTCCCACCAACAGTGTAAAAGCGTTTCTGTTTCTCCATATCCTCTTCAGCATCTGTTGTTTCCTTTTTTTTTTCTAACCACTAGACACCAGAGATGTTTCCTGAGTTTTTAATGATCGCCATTCTAACTGGCATGAGATGGTATCTCATTATGTATCATTTACATTTCTCTTCTTTTCTTTTTATTATTATTATTATTATTATTATTATTATTGAGATGGGGTTTCACCATATTGTTCAGGCTGGTCTTGAACTCCTGACCTCATGATCTGCCCACCTCAGCCTCTCAAAGTGTGGGGATTACAGGCGTGAGCCACCAAACCGGCCTTGATTTAAATTTCTCTAATGACCAGTGATGATGAGTTTTTTTTCACGTTTGTTGGCTGCCATATTCTCATTTTTATATCTGACCAGAGGCTGTATATCTGTACCAATGAACCAGTAATTAATGAGTTGAATAAAATCTGTGATACATGCTCATTACATATTTGTATAGAAGTCATGTTTTTCACTTTGTGAAAATTATGCTTTAATAAAGTCTTAAAAATAACATAGAAGTTATTTCTATTTGTCTTAAGAATTCAGAATATTTATATCTAAATAAATCTATCAAATGTATAAATTTTCAATATAGACATTTAAGACAACTAAGTACTTGGACTTAATTATCTTTCTTCATTTCTCTGGGAGCTTGTCAAAAGCATTAAGTACTCAAAGTAGGAGGCTATAAACAAGAAGTTGAAAACAAGACATGCCAAATTTATCCAGCTAGCTAGTAATCTACAGGCATACAATCAAGAGTTGACAGTACACTTGATGTTCAATCTAGGCAAACAATGAAACAAAAGTCTTACCTGTCTATAGTATTTTTCATATATAGGATTCCCACTTGATAACTGAAATAAATAAATTAATACAAATTAGATGCTATTCATTAACTTCTATTAACATATTTGGCATTCATTCAACAGATATTTGAGAAATAGATGAATAAGATAAAATATCCTTGATTTCAGAAGTCGTGTTTTATTTCTTCTTAGAGGGCATGAGAGGGAGAATAGACAGATAAAGATAGTCACATGGGTTACTAAGAATCAGGTAGACAAGAAATGAAAAAAGAATCTTAAAATTTATTTTTGACATCAAAACTTTCATCTAAAATGTTACACAGAAACCCAATACGTAACAAATTAAGAATGAAATAATCTCGTTAAAGCCAGGTGTGAGATGCCCAAATCTCTAAGAATTCATCTTCTATCCAGGTTCCCAAAGTACCTATGAATACAGTTCAAAAACTACTTCAATAAAATAATTAAATGAAAACACAAATTGGCATACAAAAAGATGACAGTGATATAATCAGATATAAACTGCTTGCAGGAAGGCAGTTCCGTTAAATTCACAAGACAGTTCAGTGAGTTCCTCAGTCAACTTATGAACAAACTCATTTGAAATTCAATGTTTGAAGGATCAGCTGGGTGCGGTGGCTCACACCAGTAATCCCAGCACTTTAGGAGTCTGAGGCAGGAGGACTGCCTGAACCCAGGAGTTTGAGACCAGCCTGGGCAACACAGTGAGACCTTGTCTTTACAAATAATCTAAAAATTGGCCAGGTGTGGTGGCACATGCCTGTGGTCCCAGCTACTTGGGAGGCTGAGGTGGAGAACTGCCTAAGCTGAGGCAGTCAAGGCTGCAGTGAGCTGTGACTATACCACTGCACTCCAGACTGGGTGACAGAGTAAGACCCTATCTCAAAAAAGAAAAAAGAGTTTGAAGGATCAAGTTTGCCTGCACATGAATGTTTAAGAGTATTCTGGAATCAGGATGGGAATCCAGGAAGGCTTCATGGGGTGACATCAGAGGTATGGGGAAGATGGGGAGAGGGTGATTCTATACAGAGATAACAGCATGCACAAAGGCATGCAATCAACAGAAAACTCAGTTATGTCTAAAAAGAACAGCAAGAAGTTCTGAATGATAAGAGGGATAGGGAGATAAGATTATAAAGTTTTGTAGAAGACAGCTTATGAAGGGTTTCATCTGCCATGGTAAATTTTTTAAAAAATGAAGTCACCCAGGCTGAAGTGCTGTGGCATGGCATGATCTCGGCTCACTGCAATCTCTGCCTCCCAGGTTCAAGCGATTCTTCTGCCTCAGCTTCCCAAGTAGCTGGGATTACAGGTGTGCACCACCACACCTGTCTAATTTCTGTATTTTTAGTAGAGACAGGGGTTTCATCATGTTGGTTATACTCGTCTCAAACTCCTGACCTCAAATGATCTGCTCGCCTCAGCTTTCCAAAGTGCTGGGATTACAAGCGTGAGCTACCACATCCAACCTTAGAAAGTAATTTTAATGGTCTGGTTGAGTATCTGAACATTGACAATGGCAGAAAAGAAGGGTATGGCTTGAAGAAAAGTTTATGAGATAGATTTGACAGGACTTATTAAGGGGTGAGGGGGAAAGAAAGCATAATTTTAAAAATATATAAAATGTGTACACACACACACACACACACACACACACACACACACACACAAAAAGTAGTTTCCTTTTATCCACAGTTTCACTTTCGACGGTTTGTCACCCTTAACCACCATCAAAAAATATTAAATGAAAAAAAAAAATCCAGAAATAAACATTTTACAACTTTTAAATTGTAGACCATTCTAAGTAGCATGATGAAATTTTATGCCATCCCACTCAGGACATGAATTCCTTTGTCCAGGGCATCTACTCTTGTATAGTACCTGCACATTAGTCACTTAGTAACTGACTCAGTTATCAGGCTGATAGATCACAAAAAGGGTAAGTACAGTACAATAAGATACATTGAGAGAGAGAAAAACCACATAACTTTTATTATAGTATATTGTTATAATTGTTCTATTTCACTATTAGTTATTGTTGTAAATCTTACTGTGCCTAATTTATAAATTAAACTTTATCACAGGTATGACATACACAAATATATATATATTCAAACTTAAGACAGTGTGTGTGTGTGTGTGTGTGTGTGTGTGTGTCCTACTGGTTCAATTTCTCTGGAGAACCCTAATACATCTAGTCTCAGAGAGGTTACCTGTCCGCTTTTAAAGGCAGAGTCAAACGGAAGTGGTGGTTCATGCCCGTAATCCCAGGAGGAGACTTGGGAGGTTGAGCAGGGAGGATTGTTTGAATCTAGAAGTTTGAGATCAGCCTGGGCAACATACAGAAACACTGTCTCTAGAAAAAAATGCAAAATTTAGCCAGGCATGATGGCATGCACCTATAGTCAGTCCCAGCTCCCCAGGAGGCTGAGGCAGGAGGATTGCTTGAGCCATGGAAGTCAAAGCTGTAGTGAGCTGTGATTGTGCCACTGCACGCTAGCCTGGGCAACAGAGTGAGACCCTGCCTCTTAAAAAAAAAAAAAAGTCAGAATCAGGACTGTGCTGCTTCCCATATGCCCTGGTATGCCCAGGAAAATCTTGATTTATAATCATTGTCCCAGCATCTCATTCAGCTTACCATGTGTGTCAGATTTCTCATTTTTAAAAAGAAACTGTTATTGGGCCAGGTGTAGTAGCTCGCACCTGTAATCTCAGAACTTTGGGAGGCCAAGGCAGGAGGATTGCTTGAAACCAGGAGTTTGAGATCAATCTAGGCAACATAGTGAGACCCCGTCTCCATTTAAAAAAAAAAAAATTGAAGAAATTTTAAATTTTAAACAAACTATTATCAGTCTATATATGAAAATACACTAAAACTAGAATGAATTCTGTATCTCTACAGTATATATCTAGTTTCTGGCCAAGTTATCAGCTAATAGTGGGTAAGTGCTTTTACCACTTGAACAAGTGATGAAATTTGAAAGAGAACTAGTGATAATTCCATCTTTCTTGTTCTGATTCTTTACAGATACAACAAAACTTTTTCTTTGCAAGGGGAGCATGCAGACTTACTGAAAAGTATCCTCAGACTTAAGCAACCATGGACGACTAACTCTGCATGGTCTTACAAAATATTAGGAGAAATATTTGACACTGGTGCTGCTGTTGGTTATCTGGTATGCCAGGCAGTGCAGTGACATGTACAGTGACCACAAGACACACTAGGCCACCAGCTGGCTAAGTCAATGGGAAATTGCAGGTTGGGTGCAAATGAAGTACACGCAAAGTAAATAGTCTGAAAATTCTTAGGTGGTTTTGTCATTTACTGTATTGTATACATCTACAACTGTTTATTTTGTTGTTTGGTAATCATTTTATTCTCTCATAAGCCTTTTCAGGAGCAATGAGCTATAAAGACATAACTGTATCCAATAAAAACTAAGCTCTAAATTTTTGTTTCTCTAGAAATTGGATCAGCAATTTGCATAAAACCACTGAGACAGTTTCTATTATCATGGGAGCTCTAGTGACATCCCTATTAATGGGTTAGCTTCAAACATCAACATTTATAAATGTTTTCATATTCTTACAGTTAAATTTTTAAGGATAAGACTGGTACTAAATGCAACAGAATAGTGCAACATAGTAATCTCCTTGCAACCTGTCATCGAACTTTTGAGGCTAGTACCTTTAAAAAACTACTTTATAAATCCAATCAATGTCTCAATAGTGAGTCTTTCAAAAAATAAGTCTCTAGAAATTGGTTGCAAACTGTTCAAAATCAGTTGGAAACCTTTAATAAAGATTAAAATTTAGTGAGCTAGGCATGGTGGCGCACACCTCCTAGCTATTTGGGAGGCTGAGATGGGAGGATCACTTGAGCCCAGGAATTCACGACCAACCTGGGCAACATAGTGAGGCATCATCTCCTTAAAAACAAACAAACAAAAACAAGATTAAAGTTTAATGAATAAGGCTCCAGAAAACCTTCAGCTTTTGAAGCTTTTAGCAAATACCAATTATTATCAACAAAGCTTGCCAAGACACTGAAATATATCCTTCAAAAGCAACAAAGAACTGAACAAATTAAATGAGAGTTCAAATAGTACACAAGATTTCATTTTGAGATTTTATAATTATATTTTAGAATGAATTTTAGAAGTTCCATCAAGACGCTTTTTTTTTTTTTGAGACAGAGTCATTCTTGTCACCCAGACTGGAGGGCAATAGCTCACTGCAACCTCCGCCTCCCAGGTTCAAGCAATTCTCTTGCCTCAGCCTCCTGAGTAGCTGGGATTACAAGCGCACGCCACCACGCCCAGCTAATTTTTGTACTTTTTAGTAGAGACAAGGTTTTGCCATGTTAGCCAGGCTGGTCTCGAACTCCTGACCTCGGGTGATCTATCCACCTCAGCCTCCCAATCTCCCAATTTCAACGCCTGTTGACATTACGGGCATGAGCCACTGCACCCAGCTGAGTCTTTCCACTTTTAAGTAGAAGGAAGAAAATTACAGGCCAGGCACAGTGGCTCACACCTGTAATCTCAACACTTTGAGAGGCTGAGGCAGGTGGATCACCTGAGGTCAGGATTTCGAGACCAGCCTGGCCAACATGACAACACCGTCTCCAAAAAAAAAACAGCTGGACATGGTGGGAGGCACCTGTAATCCCAGCTACCAGGGAAGCTGAGGCAGGAGAATTGTTTGAAGCCGGGAGGCGGAGGTAGCAGTGGACTGAGATCACGCCATTGCACTCCACCCTGGGCAACAAGAATGAGACTCCATCTCAAAAAAAGAAAATTACAGAAGGTCTAAAATTTTGCAACACTTAAATCTGGTGGAACATGTAAAATAATCAAAAATAAGGACAACTTATTTGTATCAAAGAGTACCTTGTGACTAGACTGGACAATACAGCGAGATTCTATCTCTATAAAAAAATGAAAAGTAAGGAGAAATACCTAATGCAGGTGATAGGGTGATGGATGCAGCAAACCACTATGGCACATGTATACCTATGTAACAAACCTGCACATTCTGCACATGTACCCCAGAACTTAAAGAATAATAAGAAAAAACGAAAAGTTAAGAGAGAGAGTACCTTTAATAAAGTCAAAAAGACACTGCCTGTGAAAATACTGGGACTGATATATTTACAATTTTCTTTTCTTGCAATTCTCTTGCGTCAGCTTCCTGAGTAGCTGGGGTTACAGGCACCTGCAACCACACCAGGCTAATTTTTTTTGTATTTTTAGTAAAGACGGGGGTTTCATCATGTTGGCCAGGCTGGTCTCGAACTGACCTCAGGTGA
Organism: Plecturocebus donacophilus; assembly: GCA_004027715.1. Classification (NCBI taxonomy): domain Eukaryota; kingdom Metazoa; phylum Chordata; class Mammalia; order Primates; family Pitheciidae; genus Plecturocebus; species Plecturocebus donacophilus. The sequence goes on along the minus strand of PVKP010016073.1, from coordinate 19,819 downwards.
GATCCACCCATCTTGGCCTCCGAAAGTGCTGGGATTACAGGCATGAGTCAACATACCCAGCCTATAATTTTCAATAAAAAAAAATTAGAATTAAGAATTCTCCATGTAGCAAAATTTTTCCTGAGCTAACTGGGTACAGCAGCACATATATGAAGCTATGAGCAACTAAAATATTGGTTTCAAAGAAGCATCAACTGTAGAAGTTAACAATCACAAAGTATAAAACGTAACTGCAAAATATGCAATTTTATGAAAAAATGAAAACTAGAAAAACCATATGGTGAATCATTATATTGTCCAGAAAAGTATCAGTGACACAATATTAGTGACAGATTTGACTGAGAAACTGATAAAAATAAAGTTATTACCAAAAATAATTTGTTTTTAAATATTCAAATAAAGTCTATGTAAAAACTTTGTTCTAATGTACAACAAAATGTTTTAGAAAATTTTATTTTTGAAAAAAGACTTTAAACAAAGCTATTTTAGTGATCTACTAATGCAATAAAAACTATTTTAATGGTTCAAAAAAGTAAATATTCCAAAAATAAATAGAATTTTAAATATTTGTAGTGCCCACTTTCATTCTCAAAAATGTACCAGTTTGAATGAAAAAATATATAGTCATCTACTTATTTTTGACAAAAGTATAAATACTTTGCTAAAGAAAGCAAATTAAATATGTTCCCTCAATAATAAAAAGTTAATTTTAATTGGATTTTTAGAATACAGGGGGAAAAAACCTCATACACAGTAAGAAATCCTGATCTCCAAACTGTGCTTTATTAATCCTCACATTACAGGTTCATTGGTTATTACCTAAACACATAAAAGACATTAGCTCACCAAAGTGTTCTAAAGTACACCCTGTGCTGATTACTATACTAATGTGATACAGCTAAGTGAGAATGGAAAAAGCCATCCAAAGTGCCAAGTCACTCATCAAGCAAGATGACCAAAAAGTGTTTTTTGTGTGTCTCAGTAAAATTGGCTTTTGTTGTTATTGTCAGATTATGAATATGATCACTTTTTAGACTGGAAAAAAAATCATATATAATGAATGCACAGAGAAAAAAATTGAAAGGCATAGCTTAAATGGTAACAATGATGATCTCTGGATAGCAAGATCGTAGATTTTTACATTCTTCTTCATACTACTTTGCAGTCTCTGGGAACTCTTTGAGAATAAACACGTCCTAATTATATAATAAGAATGAAATAATATGGCTATTTGCAGAAAATACAGAAATTCCCATATTTGATCAGTATACAAAATTGCATGTGAATTTTTAACAGCCAAATTAATTCCTGAAGGAAAATTTTAACTCCAACTCTCAAAATCAAAATCTGACCTTTTAAAATTCCGTTATTACAATTTAAAAGCAATTATTCGTTACCTATATCATATTCATAAATGTCAGAATTCTTCTGAAAGAGTCCACTGCTATTTCTTACTAGTCTGAAAAAATGTAAAGCCCCTGTAAACAAGAAATGCTAGAAAGCCAATAAAGTTTTGTAAAAAAAAAAAAGAAAAAAAAAGAAAGAAAAACTCAGACTTTGGTATCAGATAGGCCTATATTCAAAGCCCATTCTACTACTTCTTAGGTAAGTGATCTTGAAAAGCTTATTTTACCTCTTTGAAAAGCCTGTTTCCTGATCTGGTTGGTTGTTTCTGAGACAGGGTCCCAGTCTGTCCTGGCTGAAGTGCAGTGGTACATTATCCACACAGCAGCCTCAAACTCCTGGGCTTAAGCAATCTTCCTGCTACCTGTCTCAGCCTCCCAAGAAGCTGGAATTACAGGAATGAGCCACTACATCTGGCCTATCCCTTTCTCTAGTAATAGTACCCCTAAGCTTTACATATAGACACCTAGCTAAAATCTACATTTCCCAGCCTCTCTTGCAATCTCAGTTATTCATCAATGGAATGATAAAAGAAATGTGTCTAATTTCCAGGATGTGCATCTAAAGAGAAAGGAAATGGCTTCTGACTCCTAACCCTTCTTATAGCTGGCTAAAATACAGATACAGTGACAGAATCTGGAGAAGCTATCTTGGATTGAAATGGAAAACATGGTTGAGAAAAACACAGCAACACGAGAAAAAAAAAAGCCTGAGTCCCTGACACTATCATGAAGCTCCTACAGCACTCTACACCGTTTACTCCACTTGGATTGTTACTTGAGACAGATTGTGATTTTGGTTTGAACCAACATCCTAACTAATATAACAAAAACAAAACAAAACAAAAGGAACTGTAATTTTTGTTAAGGAAAAAAATGTATTATAATTATATATATAGCTTTAGAAATGTAAATATAATAAACTTTACTAAGAAAAAATTATTACAAAAGTATAGCCTAGTATACACACACACACACACATATTTTTTAAAATGGAGTCTCCTTGTTATCCAGGTTGGAGTGCAATGGCGCAATCTCGGTTCACTGCAAAGTCTACCTCCCTAGTTCAAGCAATTCTCCAGCCTCAGCCTCTCGAGTAGCTTAGACTACAGGTGCATACCACGGCGGCCCAATAATTTTTTAATTTTTAGTAGAGATGGGGTTTCACCATGTTGTCCAGGCTGGTCTCGAACTCCTGACCTCAGGTGATAGTACACCATCTTAAGGTATTTAGGTGGTATTGTAATTCTCAGTCATCTACTTTCTTCTTGTATACACAGAGTACATAGCCTCACTCTCTGTAAAACTAGTATTAATATCCCTGCCTATTGCCATGTGACTTGTAGTGTCTCTCTGTGGGTGTTTCAGGGGTGGGTTTGGCTACATGACTTGTCTTGGCCACTGAAATGTAAGAAAGTTCCAGTTCCAAGTAGAAGTTTCAACAGCTATGGTGTGTTTCTGACAGGTCTGTTTTTCCTCTATCAAGAGAGCAATATATCACAAGTAGAGACTGCTCCTCCAGCCTGGATCCTCAAATGAGAAAGAATCACAGAACAGAACCATAGCTGATTCCTAGGGAAACTATAATGCAAACAATAAATAAATCTTTCTTATTGTAAGCCACTGATATTTTGGCTTCTTAGTGTGGCATAATCTAGCAACCGTTAATACATAAGCAAATCAACACCAAAGTGTATCAAGTAGTAATAAAAAAATAGAGATTCTAGTTACTAAGGAAATTTATAGGTTAATAATTAAATGTCAAGAATCATCTCCTGTGGAATTTCTGGTGTCATTTTGGGGGAAGGGTTATGTGGGAGGAGATTTTATAGTACATGATTCTGTAACACAAAAATGAACTAAAATTTAAAATGATTTAGTCTTATTGTAAATGGTTACAGTATAATGTGGAAGGCCGGCACAGTGGCTCACACCTGTAATCTCAGCACTTTGGGAGGTAACCTCAGCAATTTGAGGCGGGCAAATCACTAGATCAGGAGTTTGAGACCAGCCTGGACGACATGGTGAAACCCCATCTCTATTAAAAATACAAAAAATTAGCTGGGTGTGGTGGCAGATGCCTATAATCCCAGCTACTCAGGAGGTTGAGGCAGGAGAATCGCTTGAACTTGGGAGGCAGAGGTTGCAGTGAGCCGAGATAGCACCACTGCACTCCAGCCCAGGTGACAGTGCGAGGCACCATCTCAAAAAAAAAAAAAAGAAAAAGAAGTGAAAATAAAGAGACAACCTCTAATACATAGTGCCAATCTTTTCTCAGTTAATCACAAGGTCAGATGCTAGGGAGTCATCAGTGAATAAATTAATACAATGGAAAGGGGAATGGGTATGATTACAAAGGGTAGCACAAAGGATCTTTGTGACAGAGTAGGTCTTTATTTTGATTATGCTTACAGTTACTGAATCCACACATAATAAAACTGCATATGAGTAGAACTATATATGCAAACACACAAATGAATATCTACAAAACTAGCAAAATTTAAATGAGGTCTGTGGGTTATACCAATGTCAATTTCCTGTTTTTGGTATTGCTATAGTTATGTAAGATGTTACAATTAGGGAAAACTGGATGAAGGGTGCATACACAGGGCCTCTCTGTACTAGGGCCTCTCTTTTGCAACTTCCCATGAAAAGGCGGTATTGAAGACCAATGTGAAGTAGAGAGAAGGTGGCAAGTGAGACAGTAAGAACACTGACGGCACACTGGGGCTAGGTAATAAAAGGAAGACAATGGAACAGATTTTATTCCTTCAAATAAACCATTCTTTTTAGTTTTGCTCTTAAAAATTTTTTTTTAAATGAGTAACAGTGTAGTGCTAGTTAAAATAAAAATTAGTCTTTTAATGCACACAATTTTCTGTAATTCACCATAAAATTATTTTTTACATATTAACGCATAAAAATTCAACTGCTTAGAATTCCATCTTCTAATACTCCATTTTCAAGTGGGCTGAGGAATCAGAATGGAGACTAGCCACCACAACCTTTCAACTCCCATCTTCAACTCTTAAGGCCAAAATACTGAAGTAATATACCAAGAAGAGCCTAGGTTTTTTATACACATTAGTTTATAATTTACAGGATAGAATACTTAAAAGCTTCTGCTAGGTTTTCAATATCTAGAAAAGGCTTGTATATTATTTTACAATGAAAAAGAAAACAGGATGAATACTAATAGTAAACAGAAGAATGAAACACAGTAAGAAGCAATAGTTGAGAGAGAGATCCAAGATGGCCAATCACTAGCAGCTCAGGATTGCAGCTCCCAGTGAAAGTGCAGAAAGCGAGTGGACGCCACACCTTCAGACGAATTTTTCTTGCCCACGGACCAGAAGATTCCCAGCAGAGGAGCCTTTCGGGTCACCAGGGCGACCCTTTCAGCTGGTGCAGCTGTTTTGCTGGCACCTCAGCCCGGTGGCTCTTGATGTGGAGTAAACGGTACTGGGTCTCCTTTTGGATGATGTTTGGAGCTCTGTGAAGGCAGAGCAGTCCATTCAGCTGATTGAAAAAGGGATTGAAGAGGGAAGCCAGACCGGAGATCCCCGGACAGAAAAGCACCACGAATCTCAACACTGCTGTTTTAGCTGGCATTGTGGGTTGCCGCAGTGAAAATTAGATTCCGGAGCTGGGAATCAACAAGCTGGACGTCCACTCAGAGACCTAATTTTAAAGTTGGTAATTATAAAGATGATAAGTGGATAAAACCACAAAGATGAGAAGAAGCCAGTGTAAAAAAACTGAGAGCACTCAAAATCAGAATGTCTCTCCTTCTACAGAGGATGGTAGTTCCTCATCAGCAACAGAACAAGGCCTGATGGAAAACGAGTGCGAAGAACTCACAGAATCAGGCTTCAGAAGGTGGATAATAAGAAACTTCTGTGAGCTAAAAGAACATGTTCTAACCCAATGCAAAGAAACTAACAACTCTGAAAACCGGTTTGACGAAATGCTAACGAAAATGGACAATTTAGAGAGAAATATAAACAAATTAATGGAGCTGAAAAACACAATATGAGAAATCCGTGAAGTATCCACAAGTTTTAACAATCGAATTCATCAGGCAGAAGAGAGGATATTAGAGGTCAAAAACCAACTTAATGAAATGAAATGAGAAGACAAGATTAGAGAAAAAAGGGTAAAAAGGAATGAGCAAAGTCTCCAAGAAATATGGGACTATGTGAAAAGACCTAATTTACGCTTAATAGGTATACCTGAATGTTACGAAGAGAATGAATCCAAGCTGGAAAATATTTTTCAGGATATTATCTGGGAAAATTTTACTAAACTAGTAAGGCACAACAATACTCAACTCCAGGCAATAAAGAGAACCCCACAAAGATATTCCTCAAGAAGACCAACCCCAAGACACATAATTGTCAGATTTACTCGGATTGAAATAAAGGAGAAAATACTAAGGGCAGCCAGAGAGAAAGGCCAGGTTACCCATGAAGGGAAGCCTATCAGACTCATAGCAGATCTCTCAGTAGAAACTCTACAAACCAGAAGACAGTGGGGGTTAATATTTAACATCCTTAAAGAAAAAAACTTTCAACCCAGAATTTCATATCCAGCCAAACTAAGTTTTTCAAGTGAAGGAAAAATAAATTTTTTTGCGAACAAGCAAGAACTTAGAGATTTCATCACCACCAGGCCTGTTTTACAACTTCTGAAAGAAGTGCTATACACAGACATCAGTTATCCCAAAAACTTACCAAAAAGTAAAAAATATTACGACAATGAACAATTTACATCAACTAACGGGCAAACAGCCAGTTAGCCTCAAAGAACAGCATTAAATTCACATATATCAATATTAATCCTAAACTCAAATGGATTAAATGCCCCAATCAAAACATACAGTTAGACAAACTGAATAAAAAGTTAAAACCCATCGGTAAGCTGCATTCAGACCTTTCTTGTAGGCAAGGACACGCAAAGACTTAACATAAAGGGATGGAGGAAGATTCACCAACCTAATGGAGAGCAAAAACAAAAAAAAACAACAAAAAAAATCACGATTTGAACTCAGACCTGAAACAAGCAAATTTAATAAATATTTACAGAACTTACCACCCCATATCCACAAAACATATATTTTTTTCAATATTGTATCATACCCATTCTAAAAGTGATCACATAATAGGAAATAAATCACTTTTTAGTAATTGCATAGCATTTCACAGATTTAAATATCCTGAGCAATAGAGCAAGATTCTCATTCTCTGCCCTCTTTCTCTCTCTCTTATTCTTCTTTCTCTTAAAAAAACTCTCCCTTTCTCTTTCTTTTACTATTCTAAAAAAAAAAAAAAGTGCTATTTCAATAGATCAAAAAAAAAGAAGAAGCAGTAGTGATCAACAGTAATCCAAACTGATAAGGAAAATAGAAATCAGAAGCTGTTTGAAAAAAGCCAGTAATAAAGAAATTCAAGAAAGAACAATTCTAAAGCTAAGGTGGAAGGCATGGGAGGACGGAGAAAAGCAAATCACCTGGGCAGTCCTCACCTTTAGAGCTGGGGAGGGTGGGCACTCGAGGAAACACAAGCAGCCATTTGAACAGTTTCCTTACAGAATGCACAGTATTACCCTTACTCTGTAATTCCCAACTCACTTATTTATGTATTTATTTTGAGACAGGGTGTTGCTCTGTTGCCCAGGCTGGAGTGCAGTGCCACAGTCTCAGCTCACTGCAGCCTCCACCTTCCGGGCTCAAGTGATTCTTCCCTCTGCCTCCTAAGTAGCTGGGACCACACCCAGCTCATTTTTGTATTTTTTGTATAGATGGGGTTTCGCCATGTTGCCCAGGATAGTCTCGAACTCCTGGATTCAAGTGATCCAACTGCCTCGGCCTCCCAAAGTGCTGAGATTACAGGAGTGAGCCACTGTGCCTGGCCCTCATTTAACAATTTAATAAACATAAACTGGATGCTTTCCAGGTACAGGATAATAGGTTGAGGTAACTGAAGTTATAATAATCAGATAGGGCTCCTGTCTTCAAGAGCGTACATTCTTGTAAAAGTTGTAATGCAAAATGTAAAAGTTCTGCAAATATGCTAACATCTCATATTTGTTTCATAACAAATGATTATAAATTGATAACATACTTAGCAGGCAAAGACCTAGGAATACTGTAAGTACAGTATTCTAAAGGAAGTTTTCACTGGGTGCAGTGGCTCATGCCTGTAATCCCAGCACTTTGGGAGGCCAAGGCAGGTGGATAACCTGAGGTCAAGAATTTGAGACCAGCCTCACCAACGTGGAGAAACCCCGTCTCTACTAAAAATACAAAATTAGCCGGGCGTGGTGGCACATGCCTGTAATTCCAGCTACTCTAGAGGCTGAGGCAGGAGAATTACTTGCACCTGGGAGGCAGGGGTTGCAGTGAACCGAGATGGCGCGCACAAGAAAGAAAAGAAAAAGAAAGAAAGTTTTCAAAATTTAGATAAAAGAATATATTTGCTTTGGAGATTATCAAAACTGAAAGAAGAAAGGGATTTTAGAATAGACAAAAGAATTTCAAAGAGATAGTGCAGAAGACACTAATCCTGAAAAACAATGGATGTAAAGACCATACCAGCAACTTAAACCCGTAATGAGCTAATTTTTAATTGAATCCAATTCAATTTGATCAAAAATCTAGGTGACACAGAGACAGAATGAACACAAAGTATAGCTTTGGTCTTTCATCAGAAGACTTAGTGAGCTCTATATATGTCATTCTAGGTAGGCCAAAAAAACAGAGATGAGTGGAAGAAGCATGATCTTTAAGCACAAATGACTAATACATGAATTTATAAAAATCCTCTCACCTCCTTTGTAGCCTCCTCAAATGGCAGCTGTCAGGTTGTAACAACCTGCCTCTCTGAAGTTTTAGAAATGTGAATAAGCTCCTCTTTGCTCACCAGCAGCTTGTCCACATTACACCATTTAGCTGCTTGTTTTAAAAAAAACAAAAACAAAATAAAGCTCTATTCTTTTGAGGCTCTTAGCTTTTTTTTTTTTTTTTGAGACGGAGTCTCGCTCTGTCTCCTGGGCTGGAGTGCAATGGCATGATCTCGTCTCATTGCAACCTCTGCCTTTCAGGTTCAAGCAATTCTCCTGCCTCAGCCTCCTGAGTAGCTGGGATTACAGGTGCACACCACCATGCCTGGCTAATTTTTATACTTTTTTAGTAGAAACGGGATTTCACCATGTTGGCCAGGCTGACCTCGAACTCCTGACCTCAGGTGATCCACCTGGCTCGGCCTCCCAAAATGCTGGGATTATAGGCGTGAGCCATCATGCCCAGCCGAGGCTTTTAACGTTCAACTAAATTACTCTCTCCTCTACCTTTTCATGTTAACTTTCAACCTCCTGGTCTCTACCTCATTCATCTAAGGCTTTGGTGGCTCACTGTCATCTCCACCCCAACCCTCCATCAAATTTAGTAATTTCAGTATCAATTTGCACAACTCATCCAACAGCCCGGCTTCTTACTTCCTTGACCTCTTTAACTCCAAGAACCTCTCCAAGACACATTATCAACAGCGTACATATGTCATGATCCAGTCATCCTCATTATCCCATAATAAAATCTTTCCTGGCCCCTCTATCTTCACCCAAAAGTGCTCCACCTCCTAAATCAGTATTTCAAGCACCTTGTTCTCCAAACACAATCTCTTCTTCCAGGTTATCATCCTTTGACCTCTATAAAACCTCTTATCCATGGGCCCAATAGACTTTGATCCCTCAGGCCCTCTCTATTTTACTTTTCCTCCTACCTTATTTAGTTTAGATTCTATGATCCATCATTTCAGCAATCCTCCCACCAATGACCTAAATTCCCTTGCTCCTCTCGTCTTATGACACAAAAAATAGCAAAATCCCAAGCCTGAATGAACCCATTTAACAACAACTTTTCTTTGATGCTGCAGCTGAGAAAGTCACTCAACAAGGTAGACCACTATTATAAATTCATGATCACTGTGTTTGCAAGGGCCATAACAAAGTGCCACAAACTAGATGGCTCAGAACAGAAATTTACTGTCTCACAATCTGGAAGCCAGAAGGCATTAGGGAAGGATCTGTTCCAGGCCTCTCTCCTACTCTTGGTAGATCCTTGGCTTGTGGCAGCCTACCTCCAATCTTCCCATGCCATTCTCCCTGTGTATATGTCTGCATTCAAATTTCCCTTTTTACAAGGACAACAGTCATACTAGATTTGTGGCCCACTCTACTTCATAAAACCTTAACTAATTATATGTGCAACAATGTTATATCCAAGTAAGGTCACATTCTCCAGTACTGGGGGTTGGGACTTCAACATATAAATTTTGAAGGAACATAATTCAACTCATAACAATCAGTAACCTCAATTCTTTCTGGCAAACCCACTTTTATTTTATTTATTTATTTTTTGAGGCAGAGTTTCGCTCTTGTTGCCCAGGCTGGAGTGCAATGGCACGATCTCGGCTCACTACAACCTCCATTTCCCGAGTTCAAGCAATTCTCCTGCTTCAGCCTCCCAAGTAGCTGGGATTACAGGCAGGCACCACCACATCCGGCTAATTTTTTTCTATTTTTAGTAGAGACGGGGTTTCTCCATGTTGGTCAGACTGGTCTCGAACTCCCGACCTCAGGTGATCTGCCCAGCTCAGCCTCCCAAAGTGCTGGGATTACAGGCATTAAGCCACCGCGCCCGGCCACAAACCTACTTTTAAATTCATTCTCCACAGCAACCATGTCAGGGCAGAAATGTAACCTTAGTGGGACCTATTAGAAAGGAGGCCCTCTTTTCCACTGGACTTGGAATTATAAAGTATGAAAGCCTGGAGGTCAGGCACAGTGGTTCACGCCTGTAACCCCAGCACTATGGGAGGCTGAGGCAGGCAGATCACCTGAGCTCAGGAATTCAAGACCAGCCTGACCAACATGGAGAAACCCCATCTCTACTAAAAACACAAAATTAGCCAGGCGTGGCAGTGCATGCCCGTAATCCCAGCTACTGGGGAGGCTGAGGCAGGAGAATTAATTTGAACCCAGAAGGTGGAGGTTGTGGTGAGTCAAGATCATGCCATTGCACTCCAGCCTGGGCAACAAGAGCAAAACTCCATCTCAAAAAATAAATAAATAAATAACTTATGCAAGCCTGAAGCTTTATAATCATCTTAGTGCTACAACAGGATAATCTGCCTTAGAATGGAGCCAAGATACAAAGAAGGAAAAACTGGGTAGTGACATCACTATGATGCTGACACATCAGAAGCCAGGTCTACTCCTGGACCTATCATTTATATAAACAAATGTTTTCTGCTTAAGACTGTTAGAATTGGTGTTTCCTATCACATGCAAACAAAAAGGTTCTGATATGAGAATGGATAAAACTGATAAAGGAAGTTTTATATATATATGTGTGTGTATATATATATGTATGTGTGTATACATATAAATATATATATATATATATATATTTTTTTTTTTTTTGCTGGCAAGTATGTAGAGTAAGAGTTTCACAGTTCTTGATGGTTTTTGGGACCATATAGAATATCAGTCAAGAAATATAAAAGAATGACCAAATAATAGAAATCAATAGAAATCTTTGGTATTTTAATTCTTTTTATACTATAGACCTAACATTTTAAGAAATATGCCCAAATTTATTTTTTGAAAAAATCAAGTGTAGTTTAAAATAAACTTATTTCCTAAATAAATCAATTTCTTCAAGTGAACTAAGGAAACATACATTTTCAGCATATTTATTTTAGTTGTTCCAGTCCTTATTTCCAAACAGCAAAGAAACGGGCCAAAACCAAAAAATTCTCCATAATGATTTAAACAGTAATGATTTACAAAATGGGGGAGATGGCAAGCCCTCAGAATTTACTGCCGCCACCCAATTGGGTGAGATGATTAATAACCCAGAACTAATGGCTTTAATTAGTAAAAGGTGACATAGACTAGTCAAAGATAAATAAACATGCCAATATTTATACAAACAAATGAAGAGCAGCTTATTCAAGAAGAAAAATGTAAGCTCTGCACAAAGGAGACCAAAAAATTTTTTCACATCCTAATCAAATGTTGCTTTTCTTTTTCTTTTCTTTTTTTTGAGACAGAGTCTCACTCTGTCACCAGGCTGGAGTGCAGTGGCACAATCTCGGCTCACAGCAACCTCTGCCTCCCGGGTTCAAGCAATTCTCCTGCCTCAGCCTCCCGAGTAGCTGGAACTACAGGCACACGCCATCATGTCCAGCTAATTTTTTTTTGTATTTTTAGTAGAGATGGGGTTTCACCATGTTGGCCAGGATGGTCTCGATCTCTTGACCTCTTGGCCCGCCCGCCTCGGCCTCCCAAAGTGCTGGGATTACAGGATTGGGCCACCGCACCCGGCCAAATGTTGCTTTTCAAAATGGCAAGTTGAACTCTAAAATACAAACTTAAATAGCACATTTTAAAATCTTACACATAGTGTTTCACAGCTTCCTAACAAAATATATTAGATCTTATCAAAGATTTCCTATACTCCAAGTACTAGTCTAAGCACTTACACATTAAGCCCATTTAACCTGAGGCACATACTATTATATCCATTTAACAGATGAGGAAAATAAGATATTAATTAACTGAGTAACTGACTCAAAGTTACACACCTATTTAAGTGTTGGTAACAGGATTCAAATCCAAGAAGTCTGATTCCAAGACTTTCACTCTTAATCATTAGGTTTGTTGCCTTTATAATCAATGTTATCTTCCTCATTATCGTATTATCTCTTTCATATGAATTGTAACGTTTGAACATAATACTCAGAGATGTACATCATATTTCCCCAACCCTAAGAAACCTTTAGTTGTGCCACCTTCCATTTAAAAAAATATTACCAAATGAACAGATAATTTAAAAGAATTCTTCTTATTCACCCACAATTACATACATTTATTCATCATTTTCCCCTAGTATCAAGATTAAACATTAAGTCACATTCAAAATCTAAAGACAGACTTGCTGGTTCCTATAATTTAGGTCTCACTTCTAACACTGATATTAAAGTGAGGATAAAGAAATATTTTAAAATGCTGCAGTCTTCTGTTATATTTCCCTTTTTCTATTTGCTTAAACTGTTAATTTTTAAAATTCACTCGATTATAGTGAGAACTTGAGAAAGTCATTTGATAACATATCAACATCTCACTTAGCTTTTAAAATTTTATAATGTTCTACGAGAGTTTAGCAATTACTACCATCTAATGTCTAGTATGTGACATATGACAGTGGATACTTCAATTCTGAGTTCTAGAATTTTTTTTTTCAGTGCCCTGTATCCTGAATGGTACTTGACACATAGAAGATAATAAATATTTTACAAGTGGACAAAATGAAAGAATGAAATGAGTAACTGAATAACAAGAAATCTTCTACACTCTGCATACAGAAAATAAGCTATTCAATGTTGCATATAGAATATTTTTTAGAAGACACTTAGGAGTTCAAATTTAAGTTAAAATTCAAGTTCATGTAGTTTTACAAATGCAACTCAACTGAAGTAACATTTGATGAATATTTCTCTGTACAACCAAGTACATGCATGCAGAGCAATGATGACTGCCATCACAACTAACTCCTCTAACCAGTCAGCTAGCACATTTTTTTTGTCATTGTCATCCATTTTAAGCAGCAGAAAATAAAACAGGGTTTAAAATTGAGGAGAAAATCCCTTTTTCAAATTAGATGAACTTACAAGGAAAAAGATAACTTGTCCCAAGTCACAAAAAAGTTAATCATCCCAAACACAAAGAAAAAGCTGAATATGACCTTACGCCCTCAAAATGATACATGGATATGGTGAATATGATGAACACTTCATTTTATGAGCATATTAACAAAGGGTGAGAAATACTCATTAATCAGCCAAGTAAGGCAGCTTGAATAGACCCACACCCAATTTATGCATCTTAGAAGTATCGTGACATACAAATATTCGTTAAATCACACATATCTTTGCAACAGTCTCTGGCAGCGTTGAAAAATATCACTTAAATCAGTCACTTAAAATTTTAGTGTGTATTCTGAAGTATAAAGGTGACAGCGATTCAAATAATGACATATAGATTTATAATTAGGAAAAAAAAAAAACCCCTTTTCCAACTAGTCAATAAAATAACAATGTGATTTCTCTACATTTGGATTTTATGCTTTTATCCTCAAAAAATTCTGCCTGACCATTGATAAGTCCACTTATCCAACTCATAAAAGTACAATGGAAGAAAAAGATGTAAAGAAACACCCACATACCCATATATTTCAAATGGTTCATACATTTTCATTGATGATATGATCTTAGATGGACTGCTCAGTGATATTAAGTATATTCACAATGTTGTGTAACCATCACCATTTGGTCCCCAATTTACAATGGTTCAACTTAACAATTTTTTAACATTATGATAGGACAAAAGCAATAAGCATTCAGTAGAAACCATACTTCAAGTATCCATACAACCACTGTTTTTCACCTTCAGTGTTCAATAAATTACATAAGATGTTCAATATTTTATTATAAAACAGACTTTGTGTTAGATGATTTCGCCCAACTGTAGGCTAACGTAAGTGTTCTAAGCACATTTAGGGTAGGCTAGACTACGCTATAATGTTTGGTAAGCTGGGCACATTGAATGCATTTTTGACCTATGATATTTTCCACTTACTATGGGTTTATCAGGATGCAACCCTATTGTACATTGAGAAGCATCTGTATTTATTTCCAGACTTTTTTCATCTTTGTACTTATTATACAAAGGCTTCTCATTCCTCTCACCCCCAATCACCTGGTAAACACATTTCTATTCCTGTCTTTCTGAATTTGCCTGTTTTGAAGACCTTACAGCTACGGTTTGAATGTTTGTATCACCACAAAATTCATGTTGAAACTTAATCTCCAATGCAATACTATTAAGAGGTGGGGCCACTGAGCGGTGATAAAGTCATAAGGGCTCCTCCCTTGTGAATGTCATTCAGGTACTCATAAGACAGTCCTCACAGCACAGCACTTGCCTTTTTTTGCCCTTTTTTCTCTTCTGCCATGTGAGGACACAGCATTTATCCCTTTTCCACCCTTCTACCATATGAGGATACAGCAAGAAGCAACATCTTGAAAGCAGAAAGCAGTCCATATCAGACACTGAATCTGCTAGCACCTTGATCCTAGACTTCCTGGCCTCCAAAACTCGAAGAAACAAATTTCTGTTCTTTATAAATTGCCCAGTTTTGGGTGTTTTGTTATAGCAGCACAAACAGACTAAGACGCATATAAAAAGAAACATAATATTTGTCCCTTTGTGGCCAGGGACATCATTTCAAGGTGTCTTCAAGGTTTTTTCATATTGTAGCATGTATCATAATTTTAATCGTTTTCCACTGTATGCATGCACCACATATTTTAAAAATTCATTCAGCTCTTGATGAACACTTGGGTTATTTCTACCTTTTGCTCTGGTGAATAATGCTGCTATAAACACTGTATACAAGTATGTGTTTGGGTCCCTGCTTTCAATTCTTTGGAGTAGACAGCTAGGAGTCGAATTGCTGAACCATTTATTTTCAATTTTTTTCAGGAACTGGCATGCTGTTTTCCATTAGCTTATTTTACATTCCTACCAGTCAGCCACATGGGTTCCAGTATCTCCAAATTCATTCTTTTTGATAAAAGCCACCCTAATGGGTATGAAATGCCTTCTCATTGTGACTATGATTTGCATTTCCCTAATGACTAATGATGCTGAAAATTTTCCCGTGAGCTTACTGGCAATCAGAGAAATGTCTATTCAAGTCCTTTTCTCATTTTTTTTTTTACTTTTTTATTATGGTAAAGTACACATAAAATTGTACATTTTCAAGTACACAATTCAGTGGCACTAAGTATATTCATATTGTTGTGCAACTATTTCCACTATCCATTTCCACAACTTTTTCATCCTCCCAAACTGGAAATCTGTACATGTTAAACACTAACTCCCCTGCAACCCCTCCCCTTTTATCCCTGGTTACCAATTATTCTACTTTCTGTCTGTAAGAATCTGACTATTCTAAGTACCACATATACATGGAATTATACAATATTCGTCTTTCTGCATTTGGCTTATTTCATTTAGGATAAACTCTTCAAGATTTTTCCTTGTTGTAGCCTGTATCAGAATTTCATCCCTTCTTAACAGTCAAAAATATTTTGTTGCATGTATATATCACATTTTGTTTACCCATTCGTCTGTCAATGGCTACTTGGGTTATTTCTACCTTTTAGCTACTGTGAATAATGCTGCTGCTATAAATACTGGTATACAAATCTGTTGAAGTCACTGCTTTCAATTCTTTTGGATATATACTCAGACATGAAACTGCCAGATTATATGGTGATTATGCAGTAATTCTAATGTTTAATATTTTGAGGAACTGCCATACTGTTTTCCACAGTGGCTGAACTATTTTATAATCTCATTAGCAGTACATTTTTCCACATCCTCATCAATATTTGCTAGTTACTGGTTTGATCATAGCCATCCCTAATGGGTATGAAGTGGTATTTCATTGTGGTTGGTTTGGTTTATTTTGAAAAAGGGTCTTGCTCTGTCACTCAACACTAGAGAGCAGTGACATGATCACAGCTCACTGCAGCCCTGACCTCCCAAGTTCAAGCAATCCTCCTGCCTCAGCCTCCCAAGTAGTTGCAACTTAAGATGTACACTACCACACCAGCTAATTTAAAAAAAAAAAAATTTGCAGGCCGGATGCAGTGGCTCACGCCTGTAATCCCAGCACTTTGGGAGGCCAAGGTGGGTGGATCACAAGGTCAGGAGTTCGAGACCAGCCTGACCAACATGGTGAAACCCTGTCTCTACTAAAAATACAAAAATTAGCCGGACATGGTGGCATGCACCTGCAATCCCAGCTATTCAGGATGCTAAGGCAGGAGGATCACTTGAACCTGGAAGGCAGAGGTTGCAGTGAGCCAAGATTGTGCCACTGCACTCCAGCCTGGGTGACAGAGTGAGACTCCATCTCAAATAAAAACATTTGTAGGCCAGGCATGGTGGTTCATGCCTGTAATCCCAGCACTTTGGGAGGTTGAGGTGGGCGAATCACTTCAGGTCAGGAGTTTGAGACCAGCCTGGCTAACGTGGTGAAACTCCATCTCTACTAAAAATACAAAAAAATTAGCAGGGTATGGTGATGGGCACATGTAATTCCAGCTACTGGGGAGGCTAAGGCAGGAGAATCATTTGAATCCAGGAGACAGAGGTTGCAGTGAGTTGAGATCATGCCACCGCATTCCAGCCTGGGTGACACAGCAAAACTCCATCTCAGGAAAAAAAAAATTTTTTTTTTTGTACACATGAGATCTCATGTTGCCCAGACTGATCTCAAAGCCCCAGGCTCAAGTGCTTGGCCTCCCAAAGTGCTGGGATTATGGTCATGAGCCACTTCCTACTGGCATTATTGTGTTTTTATCACATTTCCCCAACGATGTTGAGCATCTTTTCATGTGAGGAGCCATGTATCTTTTTGGAGACATGTCTACTCATGTCCTTTGCCCATTTAAAATTAGGTTGTCTTTTCATTGAGTTGCAGGAGTTCTTCATACATTCTAGATACAAGCCCCCATCAGATATATGATTTGTAAATATTTTCTCCCATTCTCCCATATGGGTTGTCGTTCCACTCTCTTGATAGTGTCTTTTGATGCACAGAACTCTTTAATTTTGAGGAAGTCTAATGTATCTATTTTTCATTGTTTTTGGTGTCATATCCAAGAAACCATTGCCAAATTCAATGTCATGAAGCTTTCCTCCTATATTTTCTTTTAAGAGTATCATAGTTTTATCTCTTACATTTTAGGTCATTGATCTTTTTTTCAGTTAAGGATTCAACTTCATTCTTTTACATGTGGATATCAGTTTTTCCAACACCATTTTTTGAAAACACTGTCCTTACCCTATTGTGTATTCTTGGCACTCCTGCTGAAAATTATCTGGTCATATATACAAGAATTTATTTCTGAAGTCCCTATTCCATTCTGTTGGCCTACATGTCTGTCCTTTGCCAGTACTACACTGTTTTGATTGCTGTAGCTTGATATTAAGGTTTGAAATCACAAAGAGTGGGTCTTCCAACTTTGTTCTTCCTTTTCAAGATTAGTTATTTGGGGTCCCTTGAAATTCCATATGAATTCTAGAATGAGTTTTATTTCTACAGAAAATGTCACTCAGATTTTGATAGAGACTGCACTGAATCTGCAGACTGCTTTGTCTTTGCCTACAATGTTGTTACCTTGACAATACTAAATTTTCTAATCCATGAACAAGGGATATCTTTCCATTTATTTATGTCTAATTTATTCCAGCAATGTTTTGTTGTATTCACAGTACAACTCTTTTGTCCCCTTGGTTAAATTTATACAGAAAGTATTTTACTTTTTGATGTTATTGAAAATGGGATTGTTTTATTGATTTTCTTTTTAAATCGTTCATTTTAGTGTACGGAAATGATTTTGTGTGCTTATCTTATATCCTGCAACTTTGCTCAATTTATTAGCTCTAACAATTTTTGAGTGTGGAATCTTTAGGATTTCCTACACATTAAAAAAATCATGTCAAAAAAATATGGAAGTTCCTCAAAAAATAAAAAGTAGACCCCACCATATGATCTGGCAATCTCGCCTGTATGTATCTATACAAAAGAATGGACATCTGGTTCTCAAAGAGATATTTATACTCCCATATTCATCAGTATTAGTCACAACAGCCAAGAGCCAGAAACAAAGTAAATGTCTATCAGCCAACGAATGGATTTTTTAAATGTAGTACATATATGCAATGGAGTATTAGCCAGCCATTAAAAAAAAAGGAAATTGTGCCATATTCTACAACATGGAGATGGTACTCTAAGTGAAATGAGCCAATTATAAAAGGACAAATACTGCGTGATTTCACCTATATGAGATATCTGAATTAACCAAACTCATAGAAGCACAAAGTAGAACAGTGGTTGTGTGCAGGCGGAAAGGGGGAATGGGAAGTTGCTGTTCAAGGGATATAGAGTTTCAGTCATGTAAGATGAAAAAGTTCTAGAGATTTGCTGTATAATATTGTGCTATGGTTAACAATAGTGTACACTTATAAGTTCTTTAAATATAAATTTCATGTTATTTACAATAAATAAAATATTCAAATCACATCATCTACAGAGATAATTTTAGTTCGTTCTACTTTGGATGCTTTTTCTTTCTTTTGACTGATTGCTCTGACTAGAACTTTCAGTACTATGTTGAATAGAAGTGGTGAAAGCAGGCATCCCTGTCTTTCTCCTGATCTTAGGGGGAAAGCTGTCAGTCTTTCTTCACTGAGTATGATGCTAGCTGTGGGTTTTTCATATGTAGCTTTTACCATGTTGAGAAACTTCTCTTTCATTGCTAGTTCATTATTTTCATCATGAAAGGGTGCTAAATTTTGTCAAATGCTTTTTCTGCAGCTGAGATAATCATGTGGTTTTAATCCCTCATTTTATTAATGTAGTGTGTTACACTGAATGATTTTCATATGATGAGCATGTGTTTCATTTCATTGTCTTTTCCTAGAAATAAATCCAAAAGCCAGGGAATAAAAAAACATATTTTTTCAGCCAAACAACAGAATTTTTGGCAGGGAAATCCTTGGCTTACCTATACTATAATGTGAAAAGATGTGTTGTTTTATTTCAGTCCCTAGAGTAGTTAAATAATAGCAGTATATATCACCTTCAGCTACACACATTCCACTAATTTGTCATTTAGTCAACTTAGCAAACTCCTCTTTTAAAATGCAAATGTTGTTGAGAGTAGCCTACTAATCATTCATGCGGACCTGCAGAAAATTAACCTAGACTAGAAATTATTATTGTTTAATCTCTATCTAGAAAGTACTAAGAAGAATTCCTACTATGGAATTGTAGGAAAAGATAATTTTGGAGCATGGGTACAGAGATAACACTCATCCAGTCTGAATTTCAAGTATTTGGTATAATTATTAGATCAGTTTCCATTTCTAGTTGAAAATAAACACAGTAACTGGTTAAAACACATACAGGAAAATTAGACTTGTTAAGGTGCCACTGAAGCAAAGGAGCCAGGAAGTTAAGAATATTTAGAATCATCTATTTGCTTAAAGCTTCTAGCTCAGGGCCTATTGGAGTGTCATGCAAATACGGCTTATATAATATGGTCTATGTGATTCAGCAGAAGACTCAATGTATCAACATACTGACTATCCATCATTTATCAAACAACTGCTGGCACTCTGATATAGAGCAAATGGGACAAATTTTTTGTCCCTGAAACTTGAGAGAGAGAGAATGCGAGAGAGCGCATGAGAGAGAGGTGAGTGAGCACAGTGCC
>PVKP010016072.1:0-49021 GCA_004027715.1 Plecturocebus donacophilus | reverse complement strand
TCAAGGTTCTTAGTTTCTTTGCATTGGGTTAGAACATGTTCTTTTAGCTCACAGAAGTTTCTTATTATCCACCTTCTGAAGCCTGATTCTGTGAGTTCATCACACTCATCCTCCGTCAAGCCCTGTTCTCTTGCTGATGAGGAGCTGCGATCCCCTGTAGGAGGAGAGGCATTCTGATTTCGGGTGTTCTCAGCCTTTTTGCACTGGTTTCTTCCCATTTTTGTGGATTTATCTACCTGTCGTCTTTGTAATTGCCGACTTTCAGATTGGGTCTCTGAGTGGACATCTGGCTTGTTGGTGATGAAGTTTTTTCTGTTTCTTAGTTTTCCTTCGGGGGGCGCCCCTTCCCCACAGAGCTGGGCCTTCCCGGGTTCAGCTGTGCTTGTTCTCGGTCTTCAGCGCTTCCAATTGCTGTTCTCCTTGTGGGGATGGGACCAGCCGAGCCCGACTAAAAGGGCATCCAGTCCCGTACAATCTGCACCAAGAAGCACCGCGCCGGCCAAAAGAGTTGCGCTGGCGACCCGCATGGCTCCTTCGCCGGGAATCTCCCAGTCTGTGGGCATCAAAAATTCATCTGCAATTGCGGCATCCACTCACTCTCTGCGCTTTTGCTGGGAGCTACAATCCTGAGCCGCTGCTACGTGGCCATCTTGGATCTCTCCCAGACCTTTGCATTTGATACACTAACCTCCTGCCAGGAAAATATTTGCCCAATTTATTTGCATGGTTTACTCTTAACACTTTCTTGTCACTATTCCAATGCCACCTTCTCAGTAACAGCTTTTCAGACCCATTCCATTAAAAATGCAACCTCTCCTCACCACCGCCACCTGGAACAGCCTCCCTTCTTCCTGGATTTATTTTGTCTGTGGCGTCTACCATCATCTATTACTACATATTTCACAATTTATCTTGTTTACTGTCTTTCTCCCCCTTTCCACTAGAGTGTCATCTTCATTTCAACCAACACTTTATTCTGTTAACTGCCGGAGCACTTAGAACAATACCTGGCCTGTAATAACTTCTCAATAAATATTTCACTAATTGATTAATTAGTTCTTTAATGTTAGAGGATTTTAGGGAAATAATTTGGTTTCTTAAATAAGGGACAGTCATAAGAGGAGTCATTCCTGTCTTTAAAAAGGCTGAGAATAAATAAGAAAAAGGATAGAAGGAAGTCTTCTGTCATGTTGAGCCACTAAAGTTTCACCTACACTCTCCTACCTCCAGATATACCACTGTGTACGGAAAATGCACCTTATTTACTTAAACTAGGTATCAGCAAACTATGCCCCACAGGCAAACTCTGGCCCCCTGACTGGTTTTGTAAATAAAGTTTTATTGGAATACAGTCAGGCCAAGATTCATTCACTTACATAATGTCAATGGCAGCTCCTGTGATGCAACAGAGTCATATGGCCCACAAAGCTTAAAGCATTTACTATCTGCCCCTTTCCAGAGAAAGTTTGTTAACTCTTTCTGTGGCAAGTGACAGCTGAATTTTCTGTTGGTATCAGTCAAAAGTATGATGTGCTGCTCAGGTGTCCTGCTACAGGGAGATTACCTGAATGCTGGCCCAGGTGCTAACCTCTGGATCTCCAACCTGATTCTCAGAACCATACTTTCTGCAAACTGCTCTTACCCAGTGTCTGAGCACAGATGCCATTCCTGTGAGATGCAGGTCTTCTTGCCACTTTGGCTGGAGGACTCCCATCAGCCTAGCCAAAACTTTCCTGCAACTGCTCTGGAATCCAGGAGTGCCTCTAGCCAACCCTTCTTCCTTCCTTCTCTCCTTCATAGGGGTCAGACTGACATCATGGCCTAAGGGGTTCCCTACGTACTCCTCCTTCTTCCTTTAGCCTTCATGAGTGTTTCTTCCAATAAGTCTGTATGTTTTATCTTGGCTTCTGCTTCTTGAAGAACTCCAACTAATAAACATTCTTGGTTGACAGAGTGCAGTCATGGAAATGGTACAATATGACTTATTCATATTCAAACTAATATTTTGAATATTAGATTCAAATTAATGCTTTCCCAACACTGCTCAAATAGTACCATATCCCTGGATACTTGTACCTTCTCCCTCTGTTCATTTATTCAGCAAGGAAAACATAACATTTACACTCATGGACCACATTTTATTCACATGTATACTCCAACACCTAACAGAACTTGTCAAACAGTGGGCAACTTTACAAATATTGCTTGGATGAATGAATAAGTGGATGAACAAACATTTGTTGAATATCTAAAATGTGTCCATTTGGTTTAAAGCTTTACTGTGTTCACAATTCAACTGAAAGGACAGTATACAAATGACAATGTTCAAGAACAGCTCAGCAGTGTTGTCTAAAAAGAGCTGTAGACAGTAGGATCAGCAAAGAGGTCATAACAATAGGACGGACCAGATGTGATAAGGGTCAGAATTTGGTCACACAGTGAAAGTTGAAATAAAAGGAAAATGAGAGCAAGGTTTTAGAGAAATTAATAATTGACAGGCCATTAATTTGTCAAAGAAGTCAACCAAGACAAGAGAGCAAGATGCCTCAAGGGTTTTGAGCCTGGCTGCCTGGAAGAAAGATAGCACCATTTGCCCAAATGAAGATTTTAAGGAGCTGGTGTATGGGGCAGGAGTTTGTGAATTCTGGTAGGAAGCAGAGGATCATTTGAATAATGTTATTTAAAAGATGATTAAAGAAGGAAGATTAGCTCTTGGGAAGGGCTGCCAAGACTAGAAATAGTCTTGAGAGTCATTCCACTAAGAGAGGACAGTTGAAATCATGAGAGTGAATGAGTTCTTGGGTGAGCAGCATATAAAAAAACAAAAGTAAAATCTAGAGTGATCCCTGGGCCAGATTCAAGCAGTGGACAATGCATGTGAAAATAATTCAGCCCAGCCAGGACTCACCAGGGTCTCCAGGGAACATAGTGTTCTCACAGCAGCAAAGAAGGAAATACAGGAGTGATGTGGCCTTTTCTGCCAGAAGCATCTGCAGTATATTGTTCTGTAATTTATGCCATGAAAGTTTGCAATTTGTCATCTTCCAGACAGTAAAACAACACACACACACACACATATTCTTTTAACAGGAAAGGAAAATAAAAAGTAATCAAAATAGAGCAAGTAATAATGCTCTTTGCAATAGGACTAAATGCATAGTGTTACCTCTATGATTTTTTTTAAATGAAATGAAATATTTCCAATATAATATATTTGTGCCCATTCTGCAGATATTAAAAAAGAAAAATATTTTCTTGTCACTAAGATATGATTAATGCATTTTTAATTTGGGTATGGCATTTCATTTTGGAGGGCAACACCATATTAAATGGAGCACATAAACATGATATAATGAAATTCAGAGTTGTTGCTTTCTCATGATTACATTATAGTCAGGCACCCGCTTCTGTGTGGAAAGATGCTTTGATCAATGACACTGATTAAATGGTAGTTACACAAGTTCACAATAGGTTACAAATCTTGATGCACATAGAGACTTAGGGAAATATTGATAGTTTCAGACATACTTTGCTTCTGTAAGACAATCTTAGATCTCAGTTGATAAAAAAAAAAAGAGAGAAAGCAAAAAACTGTTACAGTTCAAACAATATTGTGGGAATTGGCAAAAATATAGCAAACACCAAAGGAAATCCTGTGAAGGTTCTTAAGTCAATGGCCGCATAACTGAAGTTGGAACCAGCCCTAAGAAATGTTACATAACCACACCAAAAAGTGGGCAAAGGGCCAGGCACTATGGCTCACAGCTGTACTCCCAGCACCTTGGGAGGCCAAGGTAGGTGGATCACATGAGGCTCGGAATTTGAGACCAGCCTGGCCAACATGGTAAAACCCCATCACTGCTAAAAATGCAAAATATTAGCCAGGCATGTGGTGCATGCCTGTAATCCCAGCTACTCAAGAGGCTGAGGCAGGAGAATTGCTTCAACTTGAGAGGCAGAGGTTACAGTGAGCTAAGATCGCACCATTGTACTCCAACCTGGGCATCACAGCGAGACCAAAACAACAACAAAACAAACCAACAAAAAAGTGGACAAAGGATGTGAACAGACACTTTTCAAAAGAAGACTTACATGCAGCCAACAAGCATATGGAAAAATGTTCAATATCACTAATAATTAGAAAAATGCAAATAAAAAATCGCAATGAAATACCATCTAACACCAATCAGAATGGCTATTACTAAAAAGTCAAAAAATAACAGATGCTGGCAAGGTTGCAGAGAAAAGGGAACCTTTATACACTGCTGGTGGGAGTGTAAATTAGTTCGGTGTTATGGAAAACAGTGTGTCAATTCCTCAAAGAACCAAAAACAAAACTACCATTCAAACTAGCAATCCCATTACTGGGTATATACCCAAAGGAATATAGATCATTTTACCATAAAGACGCATGCATGTGTTCATCTCAGTACTATTTACAATAGCAAAGACATGGAATCAACCTAAACGTCTATCAATGGTAGACTAGATAACAAAAATGTGGTACATATACACCATGGAATACTATGCAGCCACAAAAAAGAACAAAACTGTGCCCTTTGCAGGAACATTGATGGAGCTGGAGGCCATTATCCTTAGCAATCTAACACAGGACTTGAAAACCAAATACTGACAATTCTCACTTATAAGTGGGAGCTAAATAATGAGAACACACAGTGCTATGGTTTGGACTTGTGTCCCCACCAAAGTCTAATGTTGAATTTTAATTCCCAGTATTGGAGGAGGGGCGTGATGAGAGGTAATTATTGTGGGAGTGGATTTCTCCCTTGCTATTTTCATGATAGTGAGTGCATTCTCACCATATCTTGTCATTAAAAAGTGTGTAGCACCTCCTCCTTCACTCTCTTCCTCCTGCTCTAGGCATGTAGGACATGCTGGCTTCCCCTTCACCATCCACCATGATTGTAAGTTTCCTGAGGCCTCCCTAGCCATCCTTCCTGTACAGTCTGCATAAACAAGAGCCAATTAAACCTATTTTCTTTATAAATTATCCAGTTTCTTGTAGTTCTTTACAGCAATGAGAAAATTGACTAGTACAGAAAATTGGTACTGGGAATAAGACATTGCCATAAAGATACCTGAAAATGTAGAAGCAGCTTTGGAACTGGGTAGTGAGCAGAGGTTGGAACAGTTTGAGGGGCTCAGAAAAAGACAAGAAGATGAGGGAAAGTTTGGAATTCCTAGACACTCAATAAATTATTGTGACCAAAATGCTGATAGTGATATGAACAATGAAACCCAGGCTGAGGTGTTCTCAGATGGAGATGAGGATCTTATTGGGAACTGGAGTAAGTGTCACTCTTGCTATTCATTAACAGAGACCAGAGGCATTGTGCCCCTGCCCTGGAGATCTGTAGGACTTTGAACTTCAGAATGATGATTTAGGGTACCTGACAGAGGAAATTTCTCAGTAGCAAAGCATTCAAGATGTGACCCTCAAGATATGGCCTGGCTGCTTCTAACAGCATATGCTTATATTTGTGAGCAAAAAAGAGACGATCTGAAACTGGAACTTATATTTAAAAGGGAAGTTTGGTAAATTTGCAGCCCATCCATATGGTAGAAAAGAAAAACCCATTTTCTGGGGAGGAATTCAAGCCAACTGCAGAAATTTGCATAAGTAAAGAGAAGCCAAATATTAATAGCCAAGACAATGGGGAAAATGCCTTGAAGGCATTTCAGAAACCTTCCCAGCAGCCCCTCCTCTCACAAACCTGGAGGCCTAGGAGGAAAGAATAGTTTTGCAGGCTGGGTCCAGGGCCCTAAAGCCCTGCATAACCTCAGAACACTGTTTCCTATGTCCTAGCCACTCTAGCTCCAGGCATGGCTAAAAAAGCCCCAGATGTCTCAGGCTGCTGCTCCAGAGGATGTAAGCCATAAGCCTTGGCAGCTTCCACATGGTGTTAAGCCTGCAGCCTCTGCCTAGATTTCAAAGGATGTATGAAAATGCCTGGATGTCCAGGCAGACATCTGCTGCAGGGGAATAATTCTCATGGAGAACCTCTTCTAGAGTGCTGTGGAGGGGAAATGTGGGGTTGGAGCCCCCACACAGAATGCCCTCTGGGCACTGACTAGTGGAGCTGTGACAAGAGAGTCACCATTCTCCAGACCCTGGAATGGAAGATCCACCAACAGCCTTGCACCGTGTACCTGGAAAAGCCACAGCCACACACCACCAGCCTGTGAAAGCAGCCAAGGAGGCTGTATCCTGCAGAGCCACAGGAGCAGAGATGCCCAAGGCCTTGAGAGCCCACCCCTTACATCAGAGTTGCCTGGATGTGAGGCATGGAGTCAAAGGAGATTATCTTGGAGCTTTAAGATGTAATGACTTCCATGACTGCCCTGCTTCGTTTCAGACTTACATAGGGCCTGTAGCCCCTTTGTTTTACCTGATTTCTCTCTCTTAGAATTAGTATATTTACCACCATTGTCTCTTGATAGTAACTAATTTCCTTTTGATTGTATAGGTTCATAGGCAGAAGAAACTTGCCTCATTTCAGATGAGACCTTGGACTATGGACTTTGGAGTTAATGCTAGAATGAGTTAAGACTTGGAGGACTATTGAGAAGGGATAGTTGTATTTTGCCATGTGAGAAGAAAAGGAGATATGGGGGGGGGGGCCAGTGGCAGAATGATATGCTTTGGATTTTTGTCTCCACCCAAATCTCATGTCAAAGTGTATTCCCCAGTGTTGGAAGAGGGGCCTGGTGGGAGGTGATTGAATCATGGAGTTATATTTCCCCCTTGATATTTTCTTGATAGTGAGTTTTCATGAGATCTTGTTGTTTAAAAGTATGTGGCACCTTCTCCTTCACTCTCTTCCTCCTGCTCCAGCCATGTAAGATGTGCTTGCTTCCCCCTTCACCTTCCACCATGATTGTAAGTTTCCTGAGACCTCCACAGCCATGCTTCTTGTACATCCTGTTGAACCATGAGCCAATTAAACCTCTTTTCTTTATAAATTACCCAGTCTCAGGTAGTTTTTTTTATAGCAATGGGAGAATGAACTAATACACATGGACAGAATGAGGTGAACAACAAACACTGGGGCCTGCTTGTGGGAGGAGGGTGAGAGGAAGGAGAGGTTCAGGGGGAAAAAAAACTGCTAGGTACTATGCTTAGTACCCAGGTGACCAAATAATCTGTATACAAAATCTCCAAGTCACAAGTTTACCCATATAACAAACCTGCACATGCACCTACTTCTGAATCTAAAATAAAAGTTAAAATATTAATTTTTAGAAAAGAAACATTGTGAACAAGGCAAAGCATGTCTAAATATCCCCCTTCTATTAGCAAGCATCATTTCCAGGATCTCCATGCATCTTCAGACTGTCTGTGTTAGCCATGTGCATCCTATCAAATTCTGATGATTAGAGCATGAAATTGGGGCCAGCTATGGTCCTTCTGCTGGGGAGCAAGAAACATGATCTTGATCCACATGAGAGACTCATTTATGATTTCTGGAAACATTGGTTTCCATGGCATAGAAATAAATTTGGGGTTCATTTTCAGAGTGGCTACTCTCAATGTTCTTATATGGTATATATGTGGTAATGACCAGGAAAGGTAAATGTATAATTATGCACAACTTCATAACTATTAGATACAAGTAGAGCCTTCTCAGAAAAATATATAGAAATGACCTTTCTATATATGAACTAAAATGAACTAAATTTCAAAGGTCTTTTTACAAAGAATGAAGGGCAAGGAAATGTGATGAGTACACTAGGTTCAGAGGATTGTTAGTGGAGGAGAATGAAAAGATAAGTCACTAGGCCCTCTTGCCCAGCAGGATCATATATAGTCTCTGTTTGCAACAACAAAGGATCTCTGAGAAACAACAAAACATGCCCCTGTGTCCATTCATGTAAACACATTCTCTCTTACTCTTGGTTTGCAGGGATCTGTCTTTGTTTCTTGCTTCTGTAGAAAGAGTATTTAAGTTAAGGTCAGGAGGAATGTTCCTTCTAAGCTTGAAGCTACAATAGCAGGATTTTCTCACGTGGGTATTTTTGACGTCCCTCGTAGTGTCTTGGCATTTGTTGGGGGGTAGATAGACTATGTAGGAGTGCATCCTTTCTTAAGGCCCGGAATCCCTCAGCAAACAGAGGTCGGGGAGTGGGCTTAGGGTAACGGCAAGTCTATTGTTCCTTGGGCTCTTAGTGTACAAAGTAAAAGCTTACTAAGACTACCTTTACAACTGAAAATAAAACACTCATAAAAGTAAAAATAAGTGACCAAACCCACTTTACAATCGCTGCTGTATGAGCTTTGCAATGAGGATAACACTGGGCAGGTTTCGATGCTTGCCCATAAAGTTAAGGTGTGGAGGAATTCTTTAGTTTACACTCCATCAGAAGGGCCCCGTAGTGCATTATAAGTAATTCAGAGATATGCAAAAACCCATGCAGAATGCAGAGTAGCCCCTGATCTCATTATGTCTAGATGTTCATGAGTCCTAATTCCCCTCTTACTGCTACAGACACTAGTATTCTAACTCTCCCATGCCAGCCTATGCTCAAAGCCAGCCTCATCCACAGCCACACAATCTTTCCTTGACTCATGTAACAAATATTTATTGTGCCTTTGGTATGAGCAAGGCACTCTGATATGCTTTGAAGGTATAAAGATGAAAAGAATCAAGTGTAGGAGGGGCATGTAACCAAGAATTAGAGTGCAGCATGATAACAGGCTATGAGCGGGGCTGCCCAAGGAAACCACAAAGGTGGGGTACCTAACTCAGCCTGAGGTGGCAGAAGAACTGGGGAATTGCATTCCAGGCAGAGAGCGCACACCACGAGCAAGGCTATGGGTCACACCTATAATGCCAGCATGTTGGGGAGACAGGGCCGGCCCATTGCCTGAGCCCAGGAGTTCTAGGCTAGCCTGAGCAACAGAGTGAGACGCTATCTCTATAAAAAAAAAATTAGCTGAGCTTGGTGTCACATGTCTGTAGTCCGAGCTACTCAGGAGGCTAAGGCAGGAGGATCACTTGAGCCCATGGAAGCAGAGGTTGCAGTGAGCTTAGATTGCACCACTGCACTCCAACCTTGGTAACAAAGTGAGGCCCTATCTAGGAAAGGAAAGGGGAAACGAAAGAAGGGGAAAGGAAAGAAGGGGAAAGGAAAGGGGAAAGGAAAGAAGGGGAAAAGAAAGAGGAAAGGAAAGGAGAAAGGAAAGAAGGGGAAAGGAAAGAAGGGGAAAGGAAAGAGGAAAGGAAAGGGGAAAGGAAAGAAGGGGAAAGGGAAGAAGGGGAAAGGAAAGGCAAGGCAGATAGGAGTGAACATCATTTCTTGAAATCAAAACAGTTACATGCAGAAGAGCAACAGGAGAAAATGTCATCGAGTTGAGGGGATCTTAAAGACCCTGTGCCTCTGAATGTTTCTTCATCGACTGGATGCTTAAAACAATCCCATCTCTGATGTCCTTGAGTTAAGAAACAGTATCTTTTTTTTTTTTTTTTTTTGAGATGGAGTCTCCCTCTGTTGCCCAGGCTGAAGTGCAGTGGTGCAATCTCGGCTCACTGCAACCTCCGCCTCCCGGGTCCAAGCAATTCTCCTGACTCAGCCTCCTGAGTAGCTGGGATTACAGGCATGTGCCACCACGTCCACCTAATTTTTGTATTTTTAGTAGAGACAGGGTTTCACCATGTTGGCCAGGCTGGTCTTGAACTCCTGACCTCAAATAATCCACCCACCTTGGCTTCCCAAAGTGCTGGGATTACGGGCGTGAGCCACTGCACCTGGCCCAGGAACAATCCCTTTTAATACTAAAATCTTTCTTTGAAGATATAAAATATATGAGCCTTATTAGCCACCAGTATTTTAGCTTAAATTAGCAAACCCAGGAAGAATAAAACATTAGACAAGAAAGTGTTAAGGGAGAGAAAAACTCAAGAATAGCCCAGGCATAAAAGGTTTACAACAGGCCAATTCAGCAGGACGGTCAAAAGTGGGGAAGGTAGTCCTGGATCATTGAAGAAATCCACTCCAACAGAGAAAAGGAGAGTACAGTAAGTCCTCCCTTACTGACAGGTTCTCAGAAACTGTGACTAAGTGAAATGACATAGAAAGTACAACGAAACCAATGTGGACTTATGATAGTTGATATAAAAGAGAGTTATGTTTAGAACAAAACGCTTTTTATATTAAACATGAAAATAAGTGTGGGCTGCACATACAATTAAGAAAGATTAATAAAATTAAGTAAGAAAATTATTTACCTGCTTCTTCCAGTTCAGGGTTGTAGGTGGCTGAGCCTGTCCCAGCAGCTCATGGCAAAAGGCAGGAACCAGCCCTTGATAAGACACCATCCCATCACAGGGCACACTCACAGCTCACACACACCCCCACACTCACTCACACTGGGGCAGTGTGGACATGCCAATTCAGCTAACAGGCACAGCTTTGGGAAGTAGAAGGAAACCGGAACACCTGGAGAAAACCCACACCGATGTGGAGAGAGCTTGCAAACTCCACATAGATAGTGGCCTTGGCCAAGAATCAATATATGTTTTTTTTCTCCTCAACCTTGTAACATTATTTGAGGACCTGCTATATAATGAGAGAAAGCAAATGGCACTTTACCAACAAACTATGCCATGATTGCTAGCTGTTTAGGGAGAGGTCATGGCACCAGAATGCCCTCGTCATACTCACTGAGCTGTTGAAGAGAAAGCACTCTTCTCAAAGAAAGGTCTCATGCATGTTGTTCTAGAAGGGCTCACCCATTTTATGATGCTTGAACACAGGGTCAGAGTCATCCTCCATTCCTTCCTCCATCCCTCTCCCAGCCAAGGGGTCTGAAAGCAATGTTTCTAAACTTTAAGGGGCATATGGATCCCCTGAGGATCTTGTCCAAACACAGATTTTTGTTATATCTGGGTTGGGGCCTGAGAATCTGCATTTCTCACAATCTCCCAAGTGATGCTGAGGCTGTTGGCCCAGAGATCACGCTTGGAGTCACTGGGTCTAGAAGGCCGTCCTCCTTGGCAAGTCTCTCACAGCTGTCCTCTTGTTGCCATACTTCTGCTACTGCCTAATTCAGGTCCCCTACGAGTCTCCTCTGGAGAATCATTTTCAAGCTCAATCTATTTTCTATGCAGTCTCTGGGCAATATTTCAAAAAGTGAATATGACATGTTACACCCTGCTTAAATCCCTTCCAAAGATCCTGTTTGCCAAGGAAGCTATTTTGAAACAAGATCTTTTTATTTGTTTAAGCTGGACTTGAAAATAATAATAATAATAATAATAGAGAGGGGGAGTCTCCCTATGTTGCCCAGGCTGGTCTCAAACTCCTGCGCTAAAGCGATCCTCTGCCTCAGCCTCTCAAAGTGCTGGGATTATAGTCATGCACCACCACGCCCAGCCAAGTTGAACTCTAAATACAGAAGCTTTCCTGGAATCCAGTGTTGAAAATGCATACAAGCAGCCCTGCTCTGGCCGAAGCTGGGGGAAAATGCCTGGATTCTTTATCAAGGCTCACTTGCTCGGCATGCCCGGTTTCCTGGTATTAGCTCTGAGATACCTCCATACAATCCTGGATTCTGGGACCCATAGGGCCTACCATCCAGTCCAGAAGCCATTTCAGGCTGAAGCCATCATGTACCTCAAGAGAAGTTACTCTCATTTTCCTCCTTGGGAAGATGAATATAAAACTGCCTCCTTGTAGAGTTGTTTTTGAAGGTTAAATTGGATTATGTGCTCAGCATGATACCTGGGACATAATAGGTGATCAGTCATTGTTTCACTTCCCTCATAACATTGACAAAACTTCTTTCCAGCTGGGAGTGGTGACTCACTCATGTGATCCCAGCACTTTGGGAAGCTGAGGCAGAAGGATCGCTTGAGTCCAGGAGTTGGAGATCAACCTGGTCAACATAGTGGGATCTGGTCTCTATACAGTAAACTTAAAAATTATCTGGGCATGGTCCCAGCTACTCTGGAGGCTGAGGCAGAAGGATCACTTGGGCCTGGGAGGTCAAAGCTGCAGGAGCTGGGATGGCGCCACTGCACTCCAGTTTGGGTAATAGAGTGAGACCCTGTTTCAAACAACGACAAAACACATTTTTTCCCTTGATGAATGTAATCATCATGCCCATGTTATTGAAAGGGATAACATACTGGCCTTATTAGTGCAAGTGGATTTAGCTTAGGCTTTTTTCTCATGGGCAGGCTTTGCTCTGATTGGGGATGGGAGATTGCAGAAGAGATAGAAGCAACCCTGAGCGACAGACAGAGGAGACGGAGAGGTGGCCAGGAGGGTAGACGGACGGACAAAACATGGGGCCGAGGCTGTTGAAAGGTGCACCAGTTTCACAGTGATGCTTACCGCCAGTCTGGTGCCTTTCATATTAATTAACATGGGATGCATAGACATTTTGAGCACGCTGAGAATTCCTAGACAGTGATCTTTGCTGCATGCCTCAAGGGGCATGTGCACTCAAGGGCATCAAGCTTCCTAGGAAAGAGTTCAATCCTGCTTCCCTCATTCAGGCTGTTTCTGATAGCAACAGCTCAGGAAGAAGCATGTCCCTTAGACCTCTAGAGAGGGGTCATGGGCCTGGATACTGTCCCCTTCTGCTGGAATACTCACTGTTCAAGGGCAAAGAGCAGGCAGCTGTCTCACTTTAGACCCTCTTGTCTATATCCCTTCCTACCTTCTATCTCCGACCTCCTCCCTACCTTCCAGAGTCCATGTGGAGTGCATCCCAAAGGGACTCTCAATACCCGGTCTCAGTTAACTAACTTTGGACACCTTTCTAGAATTGTTCTTTCCTAATTCTCCACAACAAGCAGGTTGCACAACAGCTGGCAGTTGCCCCCAGGCATTCCAGAGGCATGCTCCAAAATAGACATGAATGGGCTGTTTATTTGCACTAAACAGGACAGCCTATGTGAAACCTGAACCTTGTCGCCTAAAGGATTTTGGTTGCTTGAGGTTCCTGGTGTTAGATCGGGAAGCCAGACTAAGGGCAGGGTGCCCTCCCTGCTCTCCATGGCAAAGGCCTTTGCTCCTCAGGAAATCAGGACAGTTCCAGTCTGGGGCCACCGTGCAGGTCTTGCATTCCTGGGAGCCTCAAAAGTTCCGACCAAGCTGCGGTATCTCAAAGCCCCCTGCAATGCTATTAACATAAAACCATAATCTACCCTGCAGAGTTAATGATTAGTTACAATCAGTAATAAGCCGAACACATCCCCAGTTCCAGTTGACAACGGGGAGGCTATGGAAATGCCAGCTGGCTAGGAGGTTAGCAAAGCAGGTGAATGGCAAACAGGGCCAAGTAAAGCATCCACCCCAATTCGCAGACTGCTGAGGCTGTGCATGCCAGGAACGCTGCATTCATATCACAGACATTCCTGCGGTCTTGCTCTCTCCGCCTGGAAATGTGTTAGCCCTACAAATTTGCACACCAGCAAGAACTGTGACCAACCATATATCTTTTACACAACGGGACTGATTGCAACAATCTGCACAGGAATTTCCATCAGAAATAGCTGGCTGTCTCATTTTCCTGGATGCGAATGCACTAGGATTCATTTGTCATATCCCCTTGGTTTAAGAGTAGTTGCTGGACAGCTAACCCAGAGACACAGCCATCCTAATGCAGTCCCAAGGGGCAGGGAGGAAATGGGTGTCTTCTTCCAGGTCTTGGGGGAGACCCGTGATTCTTAATCTCACTGAGCGTCACACACCCTTAGTGTCCAAAGGGTTTAAAAAGGAGCCGTCTCTAAACACTTTGCTATCCATGGAGGGTGGTTGATATTGTAGGAATGGAAAAGTTTAGAATTGCCTTTGGTATCCTAAGTAGCTAGCTGGAAGGGCCACTTTGGCTACATCACCTCAGACAGCGTAATCTACAAACAAATACGTTTTGTTCATTGAAAATAAAATTTCCAGACAACTGCCACGTACTCCCCAAAGCACTATCATCATTTTGATATTTTATCATTTTGATATTTGCTTTTCTAAGCAGTATTGCACAGTTTCCTCCCTTATTAACTAGAGAACCAAATATGTGTAGTCTTTACATAATGACTATTAAAATGATTATTTCATTGGAAAGGGAAAACTTTTGCTCCACTGGGGAGAAATGTCCCCAGGGCAAAAGGGAGGTACTGAGACCTTTGTCTCTGTCCTCAGCAGCCGCAGGTGATGTGCCTTCGGAATTCCCCTGCCTGCTCACGTGGAGTGGGTCTTTCCTTCACTTTGAGCTGTCACTTCTAATCCACCTGAATGGGCTGAAAATGGAAAATACCACCTTGTTCAAAGTGTGTTTCACATGAGTTTTACTGAGCCTTCAAGTAAAGGGTTGAGTAACTGACTACCTCACAACACTGTTTAGTGCGCGGATTTAATAACATTGACTCTATATAGCTGGGAATGTTCTTATTCTCAGCTCTCTTTGGTGCAGTTGAGGTTGCCAGACAAACCACCTCAGGATGGGTGTGAGGCTGCTGTGCATTGCAGCTGGTTAATAGGCGGAACCTACTATTTTACAAGGCTGCATGGAAGTCATTAGAAGTGGTGAGAAGTTTAAGAGTTCCAGGTATAATTAGGAAGATAAGGACTCGGATACTCAGCTGATACTTGAAGAACCTGGGGTCCACACGCAGAGCTTCCAGCTTCCCCACTGCTGGAGGAGGAGCGGAGAAGGAGGTGGTACCCAGGAATGTCCAGCCCTAGACTTGGGGCCCTTGTAGGGTGGGGACAGGGATGGTGGAAATTGCCATGCATTTCCTTAGGTCAAAAAAAAAGGGAGGAAAACAAAATACAAAGCTTGTCTCTCCTGTATTAAATAAATAAATAAAACAGGACTTTTTATTTCAGGACAAAGTCCAAACTCCTCAATATGTAATATAATTCCTGGTCTAGCCCTTTTCTAAGTCTCTCTTTTCACCACTTCCCCAAATAAAACGATGCCACTCCCTCTTCCATTCTAGAACGCCCTCCTTTCCCATCAACCGCCTCTTCTCAGTATCTCAGGTACTCTACAGTGAGAGGTGTGTCCCTCCTCCAGGGTCACAGGCTCACTGGACCTGGGAGAGACAATTCACGTCCTGTCCTGAGATTGTACATTGATTTAGCTGGCCCCTCATTTGTGAGGGTCTGAGGACAGAAATGGCAAGTCACTCATCTCAGCCATTCCAGTGCCCGCTACAGAGATGCTTAATTAATGTGGAATGAATGAGTGCACATTTTAATTTATGGAAGCAGGCTAGGGAAACGTCTGGAATGAAGCAGACAAGCTATCTTCACAGCTTATCCCAGTGAGAGTGGAGGGAGGGGCGGAGAGGAAAGAGGTGCTATGGGCAACTTGTTTACAGACCGCATGTTTAAGCCTCAGGCTTTCTTAGCACAGGTTGCACCAGAACAGGGCAGATACAGCTTCTCCAGGCCAGCTGCCCCAACACATTCCAGCTTCTCTGCCTGTCCCACTCCACTTGCTGAATCTACAATTGGCTTTGCCTTCCCCCTTGGCAGGAAGGGTGGGAAAGACTTTAGAAGCAAGTTGTTAGTGACAGAGCCTTTTCTAATGTCGCTGACGGCGTCCCTCAAATGAAGCATTTCTTATTCATGCTGGATCCTTTTGTGTTATCTGTAGGGGAATTTTGAGTTGGTATTTTTGCTGTTTTTCTTCTTAAATGTAATTCATTTAATTAAGATACAATTTAGAAACTATGAAATGCACAGATCTTAGTGTTATAATTCAGTGCATTTTGACAAATGCATACACCAGTGTAAACTTACACACCTAATATATCTGTCACCCCAGAAAGTTCCCTTGTGCCCTCTCCCAATCTCCACTGTAGGATAATTTTTGTAAAAGTAAAAAACATAAAGTGTTGGCTGTTACGTCGTTTACTTACTGGTCAAAGCAGACTGGCCTTATGTGAGTGAAATCATTAGACAATAAATTACTTGATCTAGTACTAAACGTTTTAACTTACCACCATGCCATGGATTTAGAAAAAAGAAATGCATTAAAACATGATCTGGGGGGTTTCTTAAAAATTTGGACACGTGAGCCCAACCCAGTACCAATAAGTCAGAATTTCTTGTCATGGCGTCCAGGAATACATATTTTCAATAAAAGTGCCCAGGAATTCCAACGTGGAGTGGAGGCAGGGGTTGACACTAACCACCCTGTTGGCGTGGAGACCAAAAGGGTCTGTTATGACTGGACAGAGATAATTATCGATCAATGGGGAAATGGAGTGCCAGGGAAGTATCCAAGTGTCCAAGGCCACGCAGGAAATTCATGGCGCGGCTTGCATTACTGGGAGGGCAGTAGGAGAGGCTGGGATCACAGTCATCCATGACGGCCCAGGGAACCATTTGCCCCTGAGTTGTCAGTGGAGGTGACCGGAACCCAGGGCCAGACCCAGGCCTCGGCTGCCTCCTTCACTTCATCCTGCTCAACAGTTCTGGAGGCCGCATAGGGAGGGGACTCTGTGCCTGTTGGAAAGCAAGAAAGGAAATCACTGCTTATCCCCCCAGTGACCAGGCCTCCACAGACCCACAACCCTGAGGACTCATTGGTGACAATATAATCTGCCCCCATCCTGATTCTTCTCCTCTTGACAGTGTATACTCTAAAAGACTGAACTGCTTTGGTGCAGTGTTGGGGGTGGGGTGGGTGGCAGGCAGGCTTACCACTGACAGAGATAGGTCAGTGCAGACAATTTATCACCCAGTGGAATTCCTCCTTCCCATCTGCCAAATGCACAAATAAATCAGGCATCAGAGCGACACCACTGGCAAACAGTCCAGGTGGGACCACATCCAGCTGCCCAGCCTCCCTGGCTCTGCTGCCACTCAGGCAGCATTTTGGTGGCACCTCAAGCAGAACTGTCCTTTCTTTCCTCACCCAGACAAACCCAAACAGCCGATAAATTATCAGAATGAACTGGTGTCCTGATGAACCTTTGATCTTCCCAAGTGTCAATGTCCAACCAGTGTGTGAGGCTCCCACTGAGGAGGCTGCAGAGAGAGGCAGAAAGTTAGTAGTGTCCCAAAAGGCATGGAGGCTCTTTCGCCCTCTGTCCCTGTCCCCTCCACAAAAGGTAGCACTGGATGGCCACAGCCCACTGGCCAGCTGAGAGGGACACCAACGCCAGAACCCAAGGGAAGACAGGACTTCAGAGCCACCAAGAGGACCTGACCTCTGCCCCAGGTGAAGTCTATGACTTGAATCACAGGCATTTACCATGGCAACGTGCAGGGGTCCAACAGCCTCTAGCCTCTACCTAGATGCTCTCACAGCCCCTGACAATCCCTTTCACTCTCAATATGAATCAGTGAAATGGGATTTCATGCAGGGGTTCCCAGATTTAGCCCAGGAATGCTTAAGGAGCCCATGGGAGAGGAGGCAGAGGAAGTCTCAAGAGCATTAGGGCCTCTCTCTTGATTCTTTTGGGATTCTGCGGCTCCAGGAGCCTGGCTATGTCACTTTAATCTCTGAGCTTTGGTTCCTTATTTGTAAAATGCAGGGGTCAAATTAAGTTGTCTTTCAGTTCACTCTCAACATTATGGGTTGCAGTCTACCCCTCTCAAACCAAGGCCCTTGAATTTGTTTTGACATGTTTTATTTCCTATTGGGTGCAGATCCACTGGGCACCCAGCCGAGATGGGCAAAGGTCTAGCAATCATTCCAGGTGGGAAGGCAGACACCTGTTTGTAAGATTCCTAATGGTAGAGCTCTCCCCTTGTTTATCTCTGCATCCTTAGGACTAAACAGGTGTTCAGTAAATTCTTGTAAAATGAATGTGCAACTCATATAAAAGCCAGGGCTCCATTTAGCCTATTCCTGACTCACTCTCTTAGTCAGAGAAACACTGGATATCCACGAACAAATATTGAAAACTCATTGCAATCATTATTGTGTTTCTTGAGAAACTTCTAAGGAAGATCTAATTTACACCGCTCAGAAACCCTTCTTAAAATCCCTGCCCTCTTCTCTCCAGCTGTCTTCTACCTGCTGCTGTTCCTGAACCTCTTACCCTTTAAACATTCATTCTCCATGTACTTTCCCCCATTTTATGTCACAAAAGCCAAGTGTGAACCAATAAAGACTAAATTTCCCTTACAGGCATGGGAAGTAGGAGCAAAGACAACAGTGTTCTCAGCAGACCATGGCTAAAGCGGGCGTTGAAGGAAACACCAGAAGAGGAAAGAGGATGAAGCCCAATTTATTAACTTCATCACGAGTCAGTGCAGTGTGCACGAACGCATGTTGGAATGCTGCCTGCATCATCAGCTTTGCAAATCAGTTTCCCACACAGCAACAGTTTTGAAAGAGTTACCTAGGTTATCTGATTTCAGGAGTTGGACAGTATCCACGGCCTCTTAAATATCAGCCTAAGATCCGTTATTCTAAATACAGTCAGATGCCACATAATGACATTAGTCAATGACTGACCGACTGCATTTATGAGAGTCCTGGAAGATCCTAACACCGTATTTTTACTGCATGTTTTCTATGTGTAGATACACAAATCCTTACCGTTGTGCTCTAATTGCCTAAATCACCTATATACTGTAGTAATGTAAATAGTAAAAATCAACAGTAAATCAATAGTAAAAATCAACAGTAAACAACAAAAAATAGTAAAAATCAACATGCTATGTTGATTGCTATGTTGATTATATAGTAAAATCAATAGTAAACAAAAAATCAGTAGTCAAAATCAATAGCACACATTAATAGTAAAAGTCAATAGTAAACAACAAAAACCAATAGTAAAAATCAACATGCTATGTTGATTGCTATGTTGCTCGCATGACAACGAAGTCACTCCTGGACACATTTCTCAGAATGCGTCCTTATCCTTAAGCAACACGTAAATGTATATACTTTCATTGCCTTAAACTCAGAGACTTTTGGGCCCCAATCAGTCAATTAACAACAGAAGCAAGTGGTGGTAACTCTCTGTGTGACTTTAGGCATCATCCATCTTCCCCATGCTTCTGTTAAGTTGAGAGGGCAAAGTGTTAAGCAATGATTCTGCCACAATGGGCTGGAAGAACCGGCTTGGGAAAGTTTTCAACTCCTTTCCAGCCCACTTCTCCATTGAATAGAGATCATTAGGACTATGATGAAGTTTAAATAAAATTATAAAATACATACACAAACGTTGCAAAAGTCTTGGCTCATAGCAAGCATCTCATAAATGTTAGTTATTATTGATATTGTCATTCTGTACTGTTTCTTTGAGCTTGAATAGCCCACAAATCTCTGAGTGTTGTTTGACTCAACCCAGGAGCTACCTGATGAAGAAGTTAAGTGAAACCAGCATGGGTAACCAGAGTTGCCATTTGAGTGTCTGGAATGAAAAGGGCCTCATTAGTGCATGCTTAAGTAATTCATCGATTATAATGGAGAAGAGACAATATGTGAAATAGAACCACACAAGAGGAAATAAACATTCAACAGTAAATTGGTACTGGAGGATTTCCCTATTTCACCTGTCAGAAGGCCAATTTTCCCTGCTGCAAGAAATAAGGGAAAGCCCTTATTAGCTGGCAACTCATACCAAAATACTGCCTAGGTGAGGATGTGGGATGAAGGTGTGGAGGTGAAGCCTGACTTCTTCCCCACTGTATTGAGGGTCATCTTTCTGGCCTGGTACTGAGCGGTGTGCTTTAGTTGCCTACTGTGGCTTCAAGGACTGTTTCTGGAGTCTTCTAGGTTTAAGGCCAGCAGGGTTGCGTGACAGCAGAAGCAGTTTCCAGTGGTTTCTTGGCTTTCAGCTGCTTCTCTGTTTGCTCTTTTGTTATGGCTACTAGTTTAAAACTCCTCCTTTGTTTATTTGTTTGTCAGTAGGTATGTGAGATGAAGTCAGCCCTCAGCCAAGCTCTGCCTTGGAAGACTCTGCAAGGAAAGGGGTCACTTTACCTCTTTTGACCCACTGGGTGGTAAGCCTTTCTTTATTCCAACTCAAATAAGCAAACAAAAAGAGAAACCTACAAATAAGGAACTTTTCAGAGCAGCAAAGACAGGAAAAATTGGCCTTCCGTCTTTGCTGCTCTGCAAATGGGTCTGCTGAAAAATTTGGGCTGTTGGAAAGAAAAGCCCTGAGTGAATTGCAGAATAGGACAGATCTGCGCCCCCTTCCCAGTGCAGGTGACCTTGGATGAGACTGGCACCAGCTCAAACCTCCCTTTTTGTGTGCTCGGCCAGCCTTTGAGATGTGGCCCCACTGGCAGAATAAGTAACCCTTAAGAAGCTCCGTTGAGCAGTCTACCAAAGGGAAACCCTGGAAGTCCAGATTTGTTTTCTCATTGTTAAGTACAGTGTTTTAAAGAGCCTTGAAGGGCTGTTAAAAGCCAGTATCACTCCCTGTGGCTTGTGAAATTTCTACTCTCACGAGATAAGAGGGTCTAATGAAGACAACAAGGGCTTTGGGCTCTGCAGAGCTTCGGATGCACCTCTCCGTGTACTAGTTTAGGTGAACTACGGCACATGATTTAACTTCTCTTAGGTGCTCATTTATTACCTGGAAATAATAATGATATCTTTAAAATAATAATAAATGTATTACAAGGCTGTGAAAAATGAATCTGAGATAATAGATGACAGGTACTCAGCTGAGTGTTCCAGGATAACCCTTGATCAAAGTTACACATTGATCGCGAGCTAGCTGATAAACTGGCCCCTTCAGACTAGCCCTTCCCCTCTGATGGCCCTCACCCTGCAAAAAATTCTCAACTGGGACTTCACAGGGGGTCTTCCAGAAAGGGAGCAAACATAGCAGCCTATTAGCATACAGTGGGCCAATTTCTGTGGTTCAGTAAGTAAGTTACTAAAACTGTAATAGCTGTCTGGGAGCTTTCTGGTTGCTGTTTGGAATTAAAGGAGTAATAAAATAATGGTCATAGAAATAAATATACTAATTCAGGCAAATAAGTGAAACCTGTCAAGTTGTATTATTCACTTCCAAATAACTTGATGTATCTGAAACTTTAAATATACAAAAACAAGAAGTAGAATCCAAAGGCTAGAAATTTCCCTGACCTTCTTATGGTAAATCTTATACTTCAGATGCCAGGTATATCAGATTCTAATATACAACAAGTTGAAAAATGAGACATAAACCAAATATGATTTGGGGTGGGGATTATTTCTCTCAAAGACAAAATTGCTAAGGGATAATGGCTTGCTACTGTGCCTCAAGGAGTTAGAGACTATGTCAAGGAGAAACGTAGCAACCAGTTTTTATTTCACCATTCACAATGTCATTCATTGATTCATTTATAAAACAAGTGTTTATCTATTCTGTGTTAGGCACTGTGTAAGATGTTGGGGATACGAAGCTGAATTGGACATGGCATTGAACGCAGCCTCAGCCCTCCAGGAGCCAACACAGCTAACAGGCCCATGTGGGGCAATGCAACAGTGGGTATCTGCATACACCGTGGCCAGGGCTGAAGGGAAGGGAGCTCCCCTCTCACCAAGGGCATCAGGAAAGCCTTGATTGTGCACAAAAGAGCTTTTGAGTTGGTGCTTAAAGAAGAAGCAGAGTTTGCTAGAATGAAAAAAGAAAAAAATAAAAATCTAAGCAGAGAAAACAGAATGAAGGTGTAAAAGTGCAATAGGTTTTCCAGGTATAACAAAGGTAAATGAAGCAGTGTGTGTGTGTGTGTGTGTGTGTGTGTGTGTGTGTGTGTATACACACACCAAGTGGGACACTGGATTGAGAATATGGGTAGCCAGAATCCACTGTGAGAAGTTTAGAACAAATGAAAAAAGAGAAAGACACACACATAAAACACAAGAGGAAGATGAGTTCAACAAAGGGAGGAATTTCTTATAAGACACAAATACTTAAACATGAGGAGAGGGAGCATCTCAGAATGCAGATCATTCCTTGATGAATTCCAGGACCAGATAAATTGTGGCAAATTGGTAACAAACTGTGCTGTGTACCTGGTCGGCCTTCTTTAGTCCTCTACCTACAACTGTATGCAAACTTTTATTTTATTTTTTTTTTTTGAGATGGAATCTCATTCTGTCACCCAGGCTGGAGTGCAGTGGTGCGATCTTGACTCACAGCAACCTCCACCTCCCGGATTCAAGCGATTCTCCTGCCTCAGCCTCCCAGGTAGCTGGGACTACAGGTACACACCACCATGCCTGGCTAATTTTTGTATTTTTAGTAGAGATGGGGTTTCACCACATTGGCCAAGATGGTCTCTGTCTCCTGACCTAGTGAGCCACCCACCTTGGCCTCCCAAAGTGCTGGGATTACAGGCGTGACCCACCACACCTGGCCCTGAATGCAGACTTTTGAAGGTAGGGTGGGAATTTAATAGCAAGCAAAAATAAAAATTTTTTAAAAAGTGCATCTAAAGGGGCACCCTAGTGACTCCAGTGGTTTTGCCTGGCGAGATGTTATGGAATAAGTGTGCACCTTTTTATCCCACTTTGGTTTAAATTAAAAGGACATTGTATTCTTGATTTCAAGAGGTGCACATGTTATGATTCAAAATATGGAGATAGAGGCTTAAAGAAGGAAATGAAACTTTCTCTGTATATTTTATACATAAAACATAGGAGTTTTTTTTTTTAATTAGCTTTCTGCTTTTGCACTTCAAATGCTTTCCCATTTAAGAGATCAGAAAAAAAAGATTCTCTTATATTTTGTTGTTGTTCTTACATGTTTTTAGTTTTCATATTTAACACTTAAGTCCATACTGAATTTGTTTTTAATGAATGGTCTTAGGTAAGGTAAACTCATGGTACATTTATGAGCCTTGGGCCTATTTTTCCCTTTAAGCTAATCATTTATCCTTCCTCTTATCATACATTTTGTCCATTTCCTGTTTTTGTAGTTATGAACAGTCAGGCATGTATTTCCTGGGTGGTTTTCTTGCAGTCATAATAAAGTGTAATTGTTAAAGCCATTCCTTCTGTTCCTGTTATTTCTGTCCCCTTCTGGCTAACAGAGTCTGGGACTTTTGCCCCACTGGCTACCTCCTCAAGTCCGCTCGTGTTGCCAGCAGCTTAGAAACAAGAGCATGGTCTGTGGGAAGTTCCCCCATTATGATCCCTCTGGAGGTTTTTACCAACAACTGGGCCTCTCTAACCCATTCCTATTCAGGATCTCCTGAGGACCTTGCAAACTGAGGATGGGGTGAGACTATCCTAAGAGGAATCACCCACCCACTCCAATCCCTTGAGCAATGACAGCCCTTCATTCATTCTTAAGCAAACACTGTGCTCCAGGATACAAGGATGAATGAGATACAGTTCCTGCCCCAAGGTTCTTGTTTACCCTTCTAGAATGCTTCAGAGGATCTGCCTACTTGAGCAACCTCTTGGGGTGACATCATGGGAATCTGCCCAATCTCCTTCCATATACTCACTAAATATTTGTTGAGCTCCTACTATTTGCCAAGAGCTGTGTGCTTGGTGCTGGAATACCAGGTCTCAAGGAGCTTGTTGCTGAATGGAAGACAAATAGGCGGTGACAATGAGATAAGAACCCAAGTAGGTGAAAGTGTTAGACCTTAGATGTTAGGAGTTTCTGGGTTATTCAGTCCAGCCTGCCAAGCGTTTATCAGCTGCATTAACAAAAGCATTTTTTTTTTTTACATTCAAAGTAATAGCAAAGTCAGTGATAGCCTTGTGCACCTGAGATTCTTCAGAGTCACTCTAAACGCCTTTCAGATCCAAGTTTTAGAGTTACAGAGGAAATCAGCTGGGGCAGGTGAATGAATGGTTCAGAGATTTAAAAGAAGTAAGGGACATGTAAATGATTGGGTCCACTTGCCCAGGAACTACAGCTGGCTGCTTGGTTTCCTAGCAGTAAAAGCCAACAGCCACAGACTGGGATGGGATAGCACAAGCCAGACACCAAAATAATTTTTTTCCCTTTTATCTCAGTGAACCAAATCCATGGACCCCACTGATGTTTGTTTTGACTTCTTGGCTCTGAAGCCTAGGGCAGTTCTTGTGTGGCGGGCTGTTTGGTTGACAGATATTCTCATGGACAAATTAGCAAGCTCCTTACGTGCTCACCTATTAGCAGACTGCCTTCAGCCATGCACAAAACACTGGAGAATAGGCTGCCTCCCTCACCCCAAATTGCAACCAAACCTTGATCGTTCTACAGATAAAGCTCGGAATAATC
Organism: Plecturocebus donacophilus; assembly: GCA_004027715.1. Taxonomy (NCBI): domain Eukaryota; kingdom Metazoa; phylum Chordata; class Mammalia; order Primates; family Pitheciidae; genus Plecturocebus; species Plecturocebus donacophilus. Next base: position 24,860 of record PVKP010016072.1, on the reverse strand, counting down.
TCAGCTCCCTCTAGTCAGCTGATGGGAAAAAATGCTGCTGTAAGGATTGTCCATTTTTGTATTAAGGAAGGGAGAAGAAAAATACAGAAGGAGGGTAAAATAGAAGTTATGAATGTAGCTGCTTTTTAGCAGCCTTCCAAACACATTTTCTGGAGGAAATTCAAAATTAAAATGAGATTTTGAGATTTCTTTTGCAACTTTATGGCCTCTGCCTTTTTTTCTTCTGGGCCACAGCATGATGAGTAATCGAGAGTTGGTTTTAGAACAGATCTTTACTTCTCACAAACTCCTTATTTTGAGATAGTTTCTTCAACCCTCTTTTTTCCCATCAACTGACTTCAACGCTGGCTGCATTGCCTCCTTTGTAGCTCTAACAGCCCAGCCTCATTCCCCAAAGAAATAAGTCCTCTTATGTCTGAAAGTTCACACATTTTAACCACATAGTATTGTCATTCTAACATGGAGGTTGAGGTAAGGTAGGGGATAATGCATGTTTACGACTCTACCCTGTTGCCATCTGGCGCCTCTTCCTCAACTCCAATCTGCCGGGCAGATTAAAGTACAGGGTCGCACGGTGTTACATTGTCAAAGGTAATTAGAATCTCATCCTTGAAGCTTTTCTACCTTCCCTTCAATTCATCACCACTTACAGCAACTATTAACTCTGTTCAAGGCTGCCCGTGAGCTTCTGGGAGCGGGAAAATAGCAAAGAGGAATTTTTCCAGGCAAGAGAGAGATCTAGCTTCATTCGGTGCTTCCCAGGACTCAATTTCTTTTATGTAAAATGGGATAATCCCCTGCTTCAAACGCTGTTGTAAGGATTGGAGATAACAAATGGGAAGGTGAACTTTAGAAGTGGAGGCACTCAAGAATTAGTAGCCATTCGCTTTATCATTGTCTCACACATCAGTTGTAATTTCTCATTTTCTACATTTAGAATTGTGGCCCAAGCATCTCTGATCCAGCCAGAAAAAGGTCTAAGCAACTTCTGTTTCTTCTCATAATGGGTGACTCAAGTAAAAGAAATAGGAGAAGGGGGGTTTGGGGAACCCTCTAGTGGAGAAGTGAGTGAAAATTACCCCAACCCCCATTTCTTTTTTTTATGTTTGAGACTGAGTCTCACTCTGTCACCTCAGCTGGAGTGCAATGGTGTGATCTTGGCTCACTGTAACCTCCGCCTCCCTGGTTCAAGCAATTCTCCTGCCTCAGCCTCCTGAGTAGCTGGGATTACAAGCACCCACCACCATGCCTGGCTAACTTTTTGTATTTTTTAGTAGAGACGGGATTCCACCATGTTGGCCAAGGTGGTCTTGAACTCCTGACCTCAGGTGATCTGCCATCCTTGGCCTCCCAAAGTGTTGGGATTACAGGCGTGAGCCATTGCGCCCGCCACTCTCCCTCATTTCTATACCACCTGGCTACTTTAAAAAATCATATGTATTTCATATTCCTTTCTTAGCTCCACCACTTTTCTCCCTCTCTCTTTTCACTCCACTCTTTGCTCTGCTCTCTGAGTTGCCACAAGAACAAATTGTTCTCTGGGTCTCCAGTGTAAAGAGCCCTGAGTCAGTCACCTGTACAGGGAGCCATCTGAGCACCACAGCACAGAAGGATGAGCAGGCCTCATGGGTGACTGTGCACACACGAGCCTTCCCAGGGCTCCTTGGGCTTAGAATTCCATTGTCCAGAGTCCAATTACACAGCCCCAGGAAAGAGGCCAGACCCACTCTCTCCACACTGCCTCCCTTATGAAGAATTTTTGAATAAAATAAAACAATCAGGCCAGGCACAGTGGTTCATGCCTGTAATCCCAGCACTTTGGGAGGCCAAGGTGGGGTGGATCACCTGAGGTCAGGAATTTTGAGACCAGTCTGGCCAACGTGGTGAAACCACGTCTTTACTAAAAATACAAAACTTCAGCTGGGCATGGTGGCGGGCACCTGTAGTCCCAGCTACTTGGGAGGTTGAGACAGAAGAAGGGCTTGAACCCAGGAGGCAGAGGTTACAGCAAGCCGAGATCACACCACTGCCCTCCAGCCTGGCGACAGAGCAAGACTCCCTGAACAAGCTCATTCGTTGAATATGTGTTTATTAATCACCTACCTCATGTCAGGGACCAATGTAGGCTCTGGAGACACAGCATGACACAATTGGCAAAGCCCATGCTCCAATGGGATTTACGCTCTAGCAGGGGAAATCAGATCACGAACAAACACATGAACGCTGTGGAAAGGGACAGGTCAGGGAGTAGAGAGTGACAGTGGAGGGTGCTCATTAAGAAAGAGGGAAGCAGGTATGTGTTCACCAAGAAGAAAACATTTGAGAAGAGACTTGAAAGAAAGAAAGGTAAGTCAGGTGGACCTCAGGAGGAAGAGCATCCCAGAAGAGCAAACGGTAAATGCAAGCAAATGTCCAGCATGAGAAAGTGCTTCAAGTGTTCAGCAACAAAGAGGAGAAAAATGAGATTGCAGCAGAGTAAGAAATAGGGGAGTGGCAGGGGATGAACTCAGAGAAGAAGCCAGGGGCCTATCAAGTAGGGACTTGTTGACAGTGGTTAGGAAAGTGAATTCTGTTTAAACAAAAGGAGCGCTAGTGAAGAGTTCTGAGCAGGTGTATGCAATTCCACTTAGGGTTTAACTCCTTTAGGCTGCTCAGCAGAGAAAAGCCTATTGGAGAAGTGGGGTGAAGGAAAAGAGCCCTGTTAGGAGCTCTTTACACAGCACACAGTTGATGATGTTGGCAATAATCAGTGGTGTGGAGTCCATGTAAACTTTGCTTAGTCTCTTCTTCCACCAACACAGAGAAAACCTCAAATTCCTCAAAAAGACACACAAAAGCCACAGCAACCACTGCCTACTTTATGAAGATGTCTTCATGAGGTCAGGAGGGAGAGACTGTATCACAAACAGGGCAGCACATCATGTTGGAGGCATCATTTGACCTCCATGCTCTCGTTATCCTCTCTTTGATAGACATCGCTCCTCTTCCTACATCCCTGCTTCCTATCAACTTAAGATTGCTTCCTCCTTGCTATGCAAAGATGTTCATCGCTGCCCCAGCTTCTGCTTCCAAAAAGCACCTCCTCAAATCCCCCATAGTATTAAGAAAAGGAAGTTCCCTTTCATTAGCAAGATCTATTCTCCTCTTAGGGCAATGTAGGAGCCATCCACTGTTGCCTGAGTGTTTTTGCCTTCACCCTTTCTGTTTCACACCATTCATACATAGAATGAGAACCTCAGTGAGTTTGAGGCAAAAGTCTCAATCAGATGAGGTTTATTAAGCCAACTTTACAGCACAGCTGAAAAAACACACGGGCCACAGACACATCTGTGGCTATTTTTCCAAAGGGGTTTTTAGGAGGTATATTATTTATACATTTCCTTAATGGCGGGGGGAAGGCATGTAGGAAGAGGGGGCAAGCAGGCAGTAAGGGAAATGGTTAAATTCTGGGGAGGCTTTAGTTATACCCAATAAACCTACGTTTTACGTAAGATAAGGTGAATGTTTGCAGAGAAAAAGGGGAGTAAAGGAAGAATCGGTAAGTCTCCTGTTTTTGTTCTGCACCTGGGAAGATGGGCCTGTATTTTATATTATCAGATGTTAGTTTAAGGAGCTAGACTTAGGTTGCAGACCTAAAATTACAACTGGCATGGCCTTGTGTATGCGAGGCCAGAAAAGAATTTCCCTGTGAATGACCTGTGGGGCAGTCCTTTGTGGATGCCAGAGGACTAGCTAAAGAGGAATGCTAGTAACAGCAATTTATTAGAAAGAGGGTGTTGAATACTCCACCTCCAGGTTTAACTTTCCCTTTTGTGTAAGGAGTTTGGAGATCTTGAGATTTTTTTAAATTTTGCTTTATAAAAGTTTTTTTTTTAATCTCCTGGTTAAAATTTTTACCTCATTGCACCTGTATTTGGCATATATTTCTTTTAGTCTGTAATTCTGTTTATTCATGATGTTTTCCAGTAGACTTAAACTTCCTAAAAGAGGCAATCTTACTTCTTTCCATACCGTCAGCATTGGCGTAGAATCTGTCACTTAACCAACTTTGGTAGAATACAACCAAATGGACAGAAATGTTTATTTTACTAGATAGACTACAATTCCTAGATTTGGGTCTTATCAGTTGTATTTTTTTTAAGCTGAGCTTTATAAAATTGCACACAAACTAGTGAAACAGTGGCATTGTCTGAGGGAAATACCCAAGGTTCATCATCTTACCTCAAGGAAATCGAGGATGTGGACATGCAAGGAGTGAGCTCAAGAGTGGAACTTTAATAACTGAAAGAAAGAAGAAAGCTCTCTTGTGCAGGTGGAGGGGTCCAGGGCAGGTTTCTAGGTTCACGGCAAGATGCAGTTGGTTTTATAGATGAGCTTGACGAGGTGGTGTCTGATTAGCATAGGATGCAAGAGATTGGTTGGACCAGGTGTTCCATTTACAGAACACGCGAAGAAGCTGGCCATCCTACCCTAATATTTTATCATGCAAGTGTGTTCTCTACCCGGCTGATGCCACATTGCCTATTCCCTTATTGCACATGTGGTGGCAAAGAAAAGGGAAGATGGTGCTTCCAAGTTGGATATGCCTGGCTCCCAGGTAGCCCTTTTCTATTAGCACAGCTGCTGCCATTTACCTGTGCAAGCTTCCAGCTTGCTTATCTGTGTCTACAGCTTGATTTTTCAGGCTGCTCTTTGTTAGGAAAGAAATTATTTGAGGGTTGCTTTTTATTAAAAGGGAAGCTTTGCTGAGGACTCTCCCTTGCTAACTGCCTAAATTATTTCTTTCTAGCTCCTGTATCACTAGGAATTCAGGATTTCAAAGTAGAGCATAGAAATTCAACTATCAATAGGTCTTGACTGAGACAGTAAGAAAACCCTCACTTTCTCCTTCTCCCCTCCATCCTTGGATAGTTTGCCTTGCTTGTTGAGCCTCCTCTTGTTTTGTCAATTAAATCACCTGCAATATTCTCAGGGGGTAGTTATCAGTGTTCCATGGAGAACGGAAACTCGAAGGTGGGGATCTTGTCTCTCCATGTTCTATTCAGCCCCTGAGACACATTGCTCTTGGTGTCACTCCAGGATGTATGCTTTCCCAAGCAATCTGTCTAATTGTGCTGAGCAGAAAGTGGGTAAAATACACAATTCAGTAGGTTCCTCTGATTGCAGTATCTGGTCACCGGGCTTTGTATGAGAAGTTGGCTGTCATGTGTTCTACTTTCACCATCTCCCTGTCAACATCTCTCTGATAGGAAATTGGGGATGGAGGGCAGCCGCAAGGCAGCAGCACAGCATTTATCTCATGTTCTCGGTAAGATGAGTCTTTAAAAAGGCACATTGCAAAGCCTAGCAGATCTCTCGGGTGTAGCTTCATTTGACATATATAATGCCAAGCATTAAATTTCAGCTTGTTGATATTAGCATTTTGTTTTGAGACAGAGTCTAGCACTGTCATCTAGGCTGGAGTGCAGTGGTGCTATCCCAGCTCACTGTAACCTCCACCTCCCGGGTTCAAGCGATTCTCCTGCCTCAGCCTCCCAAGTGGTTGGGATTATAGGTGTGTGCCACCATGCCCAACTAATTGTTTGTATTTTTAGTAGAGACGGAGTTTCACCATGTTGGCCAGGTTAGTCTCAAACTCCTGACCTCAGGTAATCCACCCGCCTTGGCCTCCCAAAGTATTAGGATTACAGGTGCGAGCCATGGTGCCTGGCCTGTATTTTTAAAATAATAACAGGGAATGCCAATAAATGGTTATTGAATTCCACAGTAGGTAGAATAGAAGCCATGTGAGGGCTAAGGGCTGGGTCTAATTTATCTTTGCATTCCCCAGACCAATATTGCACACTGCCTGTCTCATGGCAGGTGCCTTCTGAGTGAGTGAAGAAACCATCCCTTGTGCGTTTCCTCCTGGCTGGCTTTATCTTGCAAATTGCAGAGATATTATGGCTCATCATATTCTTTAAGACAGCCAGGGAATAAAGTCTCACCATTTACTTTAGTCTTAACATTGAGGGCTTAGTAATTTGTCCTGCTGGGAGTCTATTCCTTTCGTCTGAGTCTCAGCAGCTACTATACGTTTAAAAATTATCATATTGTTACCCCATTCCCATTCCTTTGTCTTAAACCACTTAAAAAAGAAATACTTGTAATTCCACTAGAAAAATCCTAATTAGATGCTTAGCTTCCAAAACAAAGGCTTAATGAATGAGCTCTTGTTCCACCCCCAGGATGTCGACAAGGTCCCTCCTCATTTGTGAGTCTCCCTCCATGAGCTGGCAGGACTCCTACCACCCAGAAAGTGACAGACAAACTCACTTTAGAGGCCTTGCCCCTAGGGGTAACACAAACTAAGAAGGCAGGGCCCCCTCAGAGCAATGAGATAGCCTACCAGCCTGTGTGGGGAGGACTCCCTTCCCTGCATTTTCTAACCACATCCTTGGAGGCACAGAGGAGAGGGATGAAGCCTCAATTAGTTATTTGATGCACTCGGCTTTTATCTACTGACCTTATCTGTGTGATGATTTCAGGGCAAATATTCACTGAATCCTTCACCAGAGAGAAAAAGACTAGTATGGAGGAAATAGACTTTGCAATAGAAGACATATTATTGATTTGGGCTTCATTCTCTATTGACGAGCTCAGCATCCCTAAGTCCAGGTCTTATGAGTAATAAACAGAAAATTATTCCTCCTTGTTTTACAACAGAGTAGGTACACCGAGATGAACATAGATACTAGCCTTTCGATTTAGAGATTGCTTCCTTCAAACTCAGAATTATACAGTTCTGTTTAGCAAACCGGGTTCTCCACTGAATAAAGGTGCTGCAAGGACAGCAAATAAAGCCTGTAGTCTCCTTATGTTAATTTAACAAATACCATGTTCATGAGTCACAGCTGGGACACACCTAGTCCCCGAGCTCCAGAGAAACCAGACACTAGGCGCTGTGTGTCTTCAGTCTGTTGTATTTGCACAGACTGACTTCATTGGCTATCCAGTTTTTCCTCTTTGACTTATATGGTCACTAAGAGGACCTCACTCACAGAAACCTAAATAGGAGACAAATACATAGGGTATCACTGTAGCAGATGAAGCCAGCTTGGCTATTACTGCAGGATGTGCTTGATGGGAGTAGTCCTGTGCTCCCAATATTCACCTTACCTCTCAACCAGAACTCTTAACACTACAGTAATTTAAAGAAAGAGTTCTAAATCTCATGAAGCAGGGGGAAATCCTGATGGAGAAAAAAGCAGGGGTGGCTATAAACATAAACATAATCCTATATTTAGAAGGATTAGTGAAAAGATGAAGAAAATACATTTCATCCATTTGTGTGGATTTCAATATTTATTAGTCTAAAAAGCTTTTTAAAGAAACGGGAAAACTGCTGGAACTTTCTCATACAATTCAGAGCACAAATATATATGCCCACAAATACACATAGTTTAGTTAAATTGTCTGAATCAGAATATATTTGAAAATGTTTCCTCACTAACTATTCACGCCTCAGTGCAAAAGCCTCAGAACTCAAGCATCATAAGCAATCATCCACTAGGATATCTGCATCGGATAACTAGGGCAAAAGTAAAAGCCAGTGTTAGATATAGTGAACTCCAAGTTTCTCTTCAAAGAATCAATATGTCAGTATTCTTTAATTCTCCATTTTAAAGTTTAACCTCCTTATAGTTTCAGTAAACCACCTTTTCCACCAGTTCTAATCAGTAGTTCACATCTGTTCCCAGGGTCCCCTGCTCTGTCCTGACTCATCTCGGTCACCTGCTTTGACCTGAGTCACCTCTGCTCATCTGCTCTGACTTGTCCCATAACCAACCTTCCCGCCAAACTGCCCACCCTGCCACTCCAGCTCGTACCCCTGCTCTCTTTAAAATAGCCGATCAGAAATAGCTTAGACTGTGTGGTCTAACCCTAGCCAATAGGGGAACGGCACAGCAGTAGGGGCTACCTGTGTCAGGAATAAGAACCCCTTCCCCTCCCTTGTCCAAGTGTGTGCTTGCCATTGCTCCATCTGTGAGCTGCATGCACCCTTCTGTAGATGTAAATTGCCTTGCTGAGTGCTACTTATTTTGTGGTACCAACAATTTATATGTAATACCAACAACTCACATCAGCCTAACTCATAGTTCATTTCTGAGTAAATTGTTAGTTAAGATTTGCATCTTGTCCCCAAAATGATATTGGAAACCATAAATTTCTGTTGATAATTGGTAAAATTAAAATATTTTCAGTGCATGAGAGAAATGTATTAATAAAGATTATAGCAAACTTGTCTTTCTCCTTTTCCAAATTTAAAAGTGTTTGAGGCTATGATTTCAGAATAAACCATAATCACAAACATTGATTCATATTTAATAATTCAAGGTATACACATTTTTTTTTAGCATGCCCCAGAAAAGAAGTTTTTCAAAGGCAAAGTCCATGCTGTAGCCAATATAACATCTCAGGGCTCAACAGTATGCCTCATAGTTGCTGGCCAGTAACAAATGTAGAAATGAATGGATGGTTTTGAAAGCACACCCAAACTAAGTGAGGAGATACTTCAACTAGTTAATTTCGAAAAGCAAAATATGAGTGTATTAACTCATAGAACACATATTTCAAATGCTTTAGTGTTTTGACAAATAGTGGAGTGCTCAGGGAAAGGCTTCATAGATGAGACCTGGCAGAGAGCAGGTGGCATCTTCAATTGATTCACTAAATCATTCACTCACTCTTTCATTCATGTCTTCAATCAGTAACCATTTATTAATTACCCTACTATGACAAGTCACTGTGACAGGAGATGTGACTACGTATAAGGTCCACTCACTGCCCTCCTGGAATCAGAAAGATAATACACACATTCTTTCTTTCTCTTCTATTGCTTTTTGATTTACTTGGTAGCCACCAGAATTTATTGGTGGAAAAATAATGACTAAATCTGCTACAGACAGTTGTTCATATGCCCTCAGAACAGTTTCTCAGAACCATTGATATTTTGGACCAGATAATTTTTGGTTGTTGAGAACAGTTCTACTTACCATAGGATGTTTAGTAGCATCCCTGATATCTATACCACTGGACTCCAATCGCACCATCTTCCCAGCTGTAACAATGAAAAATGTCTCCAGACATTGCCAGCAGTCCCCTGGAAAGAAAATCATTCGTAATTGAGAACCACAGGTAGACAATAGAAAGTGCTATGGGTGACTGAATAGGAAAAAAACAGAAATTAGGAAACAGAGTGTGTGTGTGTGTATGTGTGTGTGTGTGTGTGTGTGTGTGTGTATTTAATGAATGATGTGTAATTTCAGCTGCCTAATGATTTTTTATTTTTTTTTAAGACAGGGTCTTCTCCTGTCACCAGGCTGGAGTACAATGATGCGATCTCAGCTCACTGCAGCCTCTGCCTCCCAGGTTCAAGTGATTCTCCTGCCTCAGCCTCCCGAGTAGCTGGGACTACTGGGGCGCACCACCAGGTCCAGCTAATTTTTGTATTTTTAGTAGAGATGGGGTTTCACCATGTTGACCAGGATGGTCTCAAATTCCTGGCCTCTTATGATCTGCCCGCTTCAGCCTTCCAAAATGCTGGGATTATAGGCATGAGCCGCTGTGTCCGGCAAAAAGGCATACTGTTTTTATAAGACTGAATGTTGTTAAGATATCCATCCCCTCTAAATTGAGGATAAATTCAACCCAATTCAATCAAAATTCAAGCATAATTTTTAAAGGAAGTGCCAAGTTGTTTCTAAAATAAATATAGAAAGCCAGAGGGTCTAGAATAGCCAAACAATCATGATTTAAAATAAAAAGAAGTTAGAGATCTTACATTAATCAATTTGAAAACATACTCTAAAGCTATAGATACTGTGATGGTGATCTATGGAAATGAAAGGAGTCCAGAAATAGAGCAATTTAACAAACTAGAGAACCCAGAAGTAGACACACACACATATACGCTAGTGGCTTCTTAACAAAAACACCAAGTCATTCCAATGGGGAAATAGAAGACTTTTAGACAAATAGTGCCAGAACACCTGGATATTTGGGGAAAAAAATAAGTCTTGACACCTCTCCCCTACCTTATATCATGCATAAAAATTAATTTGATATGGATCATAGACCAAAACATAAGAGGAACCTTGAGAAGATAGCACAACCTTTGGGAAGACAAAGATGTCTTAAACAAGACATAAAAAGCAGTAATTAAAAAAAAAATTGGTGTCGGACTTCATAAATATTAATAATTTCTGTTCATCAGAAGTCATCATTACAAAATAAATTCTCAAGCCACAAACTGGAAAATACAGATTTTCCAGGATGTATAGAGAACTCTTAAAAACCAACAATAAAAACACAAACAACTTGATTTGTAAAAACAGGCAAAATCCATGAATGTGCCTGCTACATAGAAAGAACGAATGTCCAGTAAGCTCATGAAAAGGTGCGCAACACAATTGATCATCAGAGAAATGCCAACTGATGTCACAGTGAAATGGCATTTCCCACAAATCAGCATGGCTGAAGTAAATAAAATGTGATAATACCAATTGTTGGCCTAAGTAAAATAAAAATATTGACAATACCAAGCATGGAACAATTGGATATCCCATGCACTGCTGGTAGGAATGTAAGAATGACATAACCACTTTGGAAAAATTTTAGAACTTTCATATTAAGTTAACCATAATCCCACTTATGGCCCTGCAATTCTACTCTCGGGTATTTATGCAAAAGAAATGAAAAAAAAAAAAAAAAGTAAAAAAGAATTTTACAAGAATGCTCATAGCAGTCTTAGTAACAGCTCCAAATAGCAACAATTCCATCATACTCATACAGAAGAATTGATAAATATATTATGATATATTTATACAATGAAATATTACTCAGCAATAAAGTAGAACAAACTGCTGACAAAGGCAGTAACATGGGAAAATCTCAAAAGCATTACATTGAACAAAATTAGCAAGACCTAAAAGAATATATACTGAGATACATTGTATAGAAGCAAAACTAATTTATGGTGAAAGAAATCTGAACAGTGACTTCCTCTAGGTTCTAATGGGGCTGGGGACCGGGCAGGAGTGAGTGTGTGTGAAGGAATGGACTGGAAAGGTTAAAAGGATTATGAGGAGTTTTCTGGGTGAAGGAGATGTTTTATATCTTGGTTTGGATGGGTATATATAATTGTAAAGTCCATCAAATGGGATAATTGTCCAGGCATTTTATTATATAAAAATTATACTGCATTAAGATGATTTTAAATTTTAAAGAGACCCATAACTTATAAAACATCTTGAAAAACCAAGGCAAAATCTCTGAAAACATTTACCGGAAGGGAACAAAATACAAACATCCTGAAACTAATGAGCTGCAACACCTTTGCAATCTCAAAAGGAGACAAAAGGATGACTCCTCATATCTGCTTCCTCTGTACTTCAGTACAAGCCTTTTTGGTGTTGCAATGTTGTCCAAGTTAGGAGAAATGTGACGTTCCTCTGGCCCTGGGTCAGAGAGTGATGGGCTCGACCAAGTGGAAGGACCAGTGGAATTGACCAAAGGAAAGCAAATGCTTAGCTTGGTCTTGAAGCCAAGGGTCAACCAACACACGTGTACTGCCAGTTGACACTCATTGACATGGTCAGGGTCAGGCCCCTGGTGGAGAGAAAAATGCTACTTCCATCACTGCATTCCAAGCTACTGAAGGCAGTCAGCAACAACAAGGAATTGCTTGCAAACAGGCCAGTCATTCCTGATGCTCTTTCTTCTTTTCCTTTTCCTGGATATTTCTGTTGATGGGCATGAGCAAGCAAAGAGAGCTTAGAGTGAAACCCAAGCATCAGTGAGAAATTAGAGTTGGCACATCAATGTGGGAGGGTGGAGAAGGAGGGAGTGAGGACAGCAGCTCCTTCCCCATGTCAAGCATATTTCTCACTCGTTACAATGCTTCATATTCTCTGATGTGTCCTTTCCCATTGAGGAAGTTCTTTGTGAGAGAGGAGGAGAGGAGCTAGCTCGTGGGAAAAAAAAATGTCTCTCAGGCTGTGAGCAGTAAATTGGCTCATGCCCAAGTAATGTCCTCAAGGTGTGCCATGAGAGATGAAGTCACTTGGCTCATTTTACCGGCTTCAGGATGGCGTTAAGACCTCACAAAGCCAGGCAACATGTACAAGGAAACTAATCCGAGGCAGAACCATGACACTGAAGGAGTCTCCCTGGATGCAGCAAAGGTGAGGATCTTGTTTACAAAAAATGCTGGTGAGGTCTTTACTCCGAAGAGGAAAGCTGGGTCATGGAACAAGGAAATGAACTACATCGAGTGAAAATGCACATCTGATGCCCAGTCCAGACCAAGACATGTATGTTCCTGGAAGCATGCTAGCATGCTGGCACCCCATCAAACTATTATTCTTTGCGTATTTGTTCAGCGTGTATTTAGCAAAAAAAAAAAAGAAAAGAAAAGAAAAAAAGAAAGCAAAAGAAAAAAGAAAGGGAAAACGCTCTTTGAGAGCAGGAAGGGGTAAGCTTTTTTGAAATATAACACGTACAGGAAAGAGCATATATCATAATGTACAGCTTGAAGCAGTCCTCTAAAGTGAACACACCCAGGTTCTAAGCACCCAGACCAAGGAAAAGAAGGTCAGAAGTCCCCCAGGCTCTCTTCTGCTCAGTACCACCACCCCACCCGCTAAAGGGAGTTGCTCTCTTGACTTCTAACACCGAAGCTGTTTTTTAATTCATGAAGTTGTAAAGCTCTTTATGTTCACACTAAATCATTAAATTTATCATTTTAATTTATCTGGAGTTCTTTCATTTCATGGCTTATGTTGTTGCCCATAGCCAGAGAACAGTTTTTACTCACATTCCGAAGTAGAGATCAGTGACCTGTTTGTATTGCAAAGTGTTGTTGCCTAGATAGAGCACTTCGTCATTTTTTGTTTTTATTTCAGCGCATCTCTTCCTGCTGACTTTGAATGATTGTCAGGCAGCTGGACTCAGATGGTAACCGTCTGTCATTGTCCCTAATAACATATTCATGTGCAAAAATAACAGAGATAGACTGATGCTGGGAAGGAGTGGTTTTTTTTTTTTTAATACTCAAAGGCATCATCTACTTTGGTCAAAGTAGAACAATTTTTTTTCCAGTAATGAGAGGAGTTGCATGTGGAAACCTGAGTTACCAGGCACCACTTTTCTGATTTATTACAATGACATGTTAGCACCATTTCTTAGAAACTGATATTCCAGAGAGATGCCCAGTCTTTTATCAGATATATGTATTGCAAATAATTTCTTCATTCTGTGACTTGACAAACCTCTTACTACCTTCTGGCCTGAAACTCTGTAAGACTCTCAGTTCAGGCTTGTAGGTGACTTTAAAGCCAAGTATAGGAGAGATTCCAATCATTCTCCTCGCAATATAGTATTGGAATTGTCATTTCAATTAACAGGCATTCAAAGCGTGCCTTCTCTGAATGCTGAGAACACAGATGGAAAGATGTGGTGCCTCCCCAGCAAGAGCTCTCTGTCAAGCTGAGAATCAGACTTGTTAACAAATACCAGAGTAGAGACCACAAAGCCTTTTTGCCTTGAGAAGTCCAGGAAAGCCTCACAGAAGAGAAAACATTTGAAAAGAAGCTTACCAGAAGAACCTTGAAGAAAAGCCATTCTTCTCAGAAAGTAGCATTTCGAAAGCCTGGGTGGAGAGAAAGTAGCATTTCAAAAGCCAGGGTGAGGAATAGCTAACATGGTATATTTTTTAAATTACACATAACCTAAAAATCACCTACATCTGTACCACCTGGGTTCTTGCTAAAACAAAGATTTCTAGGTTCTATCATTTGCTGGATCATAATTTCTGGCATTTGTGACTTGGGAATCTTCATTTTGTCAACCTTTCCAGGTTAATTGTGTTGCATACAAAATTTGAGAAATGTTCCCCTGCAATAGTATAGATGTAGGGTGAAGATAAAACAGGAGAAAACAGGAGGGCTGGGCGTGGTGGCTCACACCTGTAATCCCAGCTCTGGGAGGTCGAGGTGAGAGAGTTACTTGAGGCCAGGAGTTTGAGAACAGCCTGGGTTACAAAGTAAGACCCATCTCTACAAAAAATTAAAAAATAAGAATTTAGCTGGGCATAGTGGTGTGCACCTGCAGTCGCAGCTACTCAGGAGGCTGAGGTGGGAGGATCGCTTGAGCCCAGGAGGTTGAGGCTGTAGTGAGCTGTGTTCATGCCACTGCAGTCCAGCCTGGGCAACAGAGAGAGATCCTGTCTCAAAAAAACAACAAAAACAAAAAAAGATAAAACAGATAAAGTAAGTGAGAGTCACATGGTGAAGGGTTTGTGTGATGTATAAAAGGCTGGTCCCCAGAGTTTCATATGGATGATAATCTACAATCACACTGTGTGGTAGGTATTATTATCTCCATATTATAGATGAATAGATGAAGACATAGGAAAGTAAGAAAGCTTCCCAAGGGGCTGGTAAATAGTGGACCCATGGTTTGAATCCAGGTGTATCTGAATACAATGACCATACTCTTCGTCATTTTACTGCACTTAAGCCACTTTCCTGATACGTTTGTGCTGATCAGCCTCCCTTTCTTACCCCATTCTCCTTACAAGGACTCCCTCTGTTGGGTGCAATAACTTGGACAGATTGGGCCTCACCTTCAGACCTCTGTTACTCCACAGGAGTATCTAGGCAGCTGGAGCCCTTTGTGTTCCTGACCCAACAGTGAGTCCAACTCATGTGCTCTGGATTTACGTTCATCGATAGCATAGTAGATTTGATTGTTGTTTTTCCTGAGCACTCACTCAATTTCTAATGACATCTTCTAGTTTCATGATCTGAACATTTGATGATCTCTGGAAGCAGCTGATGGTTTATAGAGACATTATCTCTTGGATGAAAGGTGACAGAATTTAGTTAGAATCTCTTCTCTCTATCTGTCTATTTTTAGTTCAAATCTGTTAAGAATATTACACCAACTGGGAAGTTAATATCTGGACCGGTGAGTTTTGTATTTCTGGGTTTATGTTTGACATCTAACTAAAATTCTAGAAATGAAAATATAAGCTTTCTCTGTTAGTATGTCTGCCTTTAGAAAGGCCTTTACTTTTCATTATGTGAGTGTGTAATATTTTTCTACCTTCCAATATTAGTAAGCTAAGTTATGTATAAAATATCTTAAAGAATCTCTAGTTTGATTGGCTTAGAGATAAATAAGCATTCATATAAATTAAATATTATTTTATTAAGAGAAAGAAATTAAGAAAATTGAATCTCATACTTTCAGTGTGGGGACTAAAAGAGGTATTGTTATAGAAATTAACTCAGAAACAATTTAGGAATTCAATTTTATGTAATTTAGGTACTTTTCTGGCAAATGAGTCTAGTTTAATAATTTTGGTTTAATAAATACAGCTAAGTTTTCTCTGATTTATCAGTGTTAAATATTGTATATATATAGATTTTATTCTACTTGTGAATATTTTTCCTAAACTTACACAGATTTACCAATTGAGTAAGCTAGCATCACTTCTACTTAATATTTAAAATGATGAAAAAAATGTAAATTTGTGTTTAAGTAATTTGAATACTTATTTTGACAAATTTTATTTCAGCAGTAATTATGTTATACAATGTGTCAGCTTGAAGATAATTTGCATAGTTTTTGAGAAACTTAAAACCTTAGGCCAGTAGTAAATTGATTTAATGAATGGATATCCAGTAGCTGCCTAGATCATTTCTGAGAAAAGTAGAATACTGAACATTAATTGCTAAACATTATTTTAAGTTTGTATAATTTGCCTCTTATTTTATGTGATAAAAATCGGTATTTATCTATTAATGAATTTCTGGCACTTTGAGAGGTTTCACTAGTAGGGATGCATATAGACACTGAAAACTGTAGAAGCTTCTCAGAAAAGGAATTGTATTTGTCGTGGCCAAAGTTAGGTAAAGTTTAATGGATATACATATAAAATTTTCAAGAACAGCTTTAGAGGTGGGGCACAGTGGCTCAAGCCTGTAATCCCAGCACTTTGGGAAGCTGAGGCAGGTGGATCACCCAAGGTCAGGAGTTCAAGACCAGCCTGGCCAACATGGCAAAACCCCATCTCTACTAAAACTGCAAAAAATTAGCCAGGTGTGGTAGCATGCGTCTGTAGTCCCAGCTATTCGGGAGACTGAGGCATGAGAATCGCTTGAAACTGGAAGGCGGAGATTACAGTGAGATCACTCCACTGGACTCCAACCTGGGCAACAGAGTAAGACTCCAAGAAAGAAAGAAAAAAGGAAAGAAGGAAGAGAGGGAAGGAGAAAGGAAGGAAAGGAAGAAAGGAAAGGAAGGAAGGAAGGAAGGAAAGAAACAAGGGAGGGAGGGAGGGAGGGAAAAAAGAGATCTTCAGAAAACTAGAATTTTGTTTTCTTTCTGTTTAATAAAATTTTTTCTTAGATTATTGGTTTGCTTTTAATAAAAGATTGTAAATGGTTACTCTTTATCTACTGTGCAATCTGCCTAGAAAACAGTGCCGTGTCTTACTTGAATAACCTGGTTTATGCTGACTTTTTTATGTCTTAGTCTGTTTGCGATACTATAACAAAATACTATAAACTGGGTGGCTTATAAACAACAGAAGTTTATTTCTCACAGTTCTGGAAGCTGGGAAGTCCAAGGTCAAGGCACTGGGAGATTCAGTGTCTGGTGAGGACCCTTTCCTGGTTGGTAGATGTTGTCTTCTGCTGTGTCCTCATGTGGTAGGAGGGGCAGGACAGCTGTCTTGGGCCTCTTTTTTAAGGTCACTAATCCCATTCATAAGGGCTCTGTCTTTATGATCTAATCACCTCCCAAAAGCTCCACCTGCAAATACCATCACATTGGTGATTAGATTTTAACATATGAATTTCTGGGGAACACAAACATTCAAACCACAAAAATGTCCTTGATTATTTAAGAAAACAATTTCTTAGAAAGAGTTAATCTTCTTTACAATCATATTACCTCCTATATTTACTTTTTAAATTTTTTACTGCTGTTTTAGTCGAATATGTAACCAAGTGTTGTTTCTCAGTAACCCACAATGTTACTTAACCAAGTGTTCAAATTGACTAACAACTTTTGATGTTTGTCTTCCCCAAGCACAATCTTAATGATTTATTTTGTACCTAAAACTATTTCTGAAATTTTTCAAGGGTAAGGGGGTGAAAAAGTAACAAGATTTGTTCTTTTATCTACAAAGACGAAAAAGAGAGATGCTGGAAATAATTATCTGTATTTGATATGTTGAAATTGATAAGTTAGCCAATCAGATTTGCTTAGCTTTCTTTAGGTTAAATGTGTGTTAGTAATATTTCAGAAGGTGTGTGCTGTAGAAATCCCTAGAGAATTGTCCATACCATCACTCTTCATATAGCTCTATTTGTCACAGCCCTAGTTCTGCTGTGTCTAATATTATGCAATAGTACAGTGCAGTCATAATTTCAGTTATGCAGTTATTTCAGTTATTTTTTTTTAAATATCAACTTGATCACAACTTTGCTTCTTTGATGTGAACCTAGAATCTTCTGGGCCAGTGATTTTCAACTGAGGATATGTATCACCTCCTTATGGAGTTTTATTAACATATAGATATTTAGGATATACTCTATACTCATTCAGAATATATACTTGGTATATTCTAACTATATGCTTAACATATTCATGGTATTTTGTGTCAGGATTATTACAATTATGAAGTATTTTTCTCTGTAAAAATAATGTTTACCCATGATATAATTTGGCACTGCGTCCCCACCCAAATCTCATGTGGAATTGTAATCCCCTTGTGTTGAATGAGGGGCCTGGCCGGAGGAGATTGGATCATGGAGGCGAATTCCCCCTTGCTGTTCTCATGATAGTGAGTGAGTTTTCACAAGATCTGATGGCTTGAAAGTGTGTGGCATGTCCCCCTTGCTCTCTCCCTCTCCCTCTCCATTGTGAAGAAGGTGCCTCTTTCCCTCTCGCCTTCCACCGCCATTGTTAAGTTTCCTGAGGCCTCCTAAGGTGCTTTCTGTTAAGCCTGTGGAACTGAGTCAATTAAACCTCTTTTCTTGATAAATTACCCAGTCTTAGGTAGTTCCTTATGGCACTACCTGAGAATGGACTAATACAACCCAGTTTTATAAATCATATGTAATATCCACTCCTCTTTGAAAATAGGGGAAATTATCATGTTGTCTAAAACCTTCTGGATCGACTTCTTTATCTTGTTTTGCATGCCGCGTGAACAGCCAGATTTCCTTATCAGTTGCATTATTGTTCTTTATTTAATTCTATTTTACTTTAGGTTCTGGGGTACATGTGCAGAACATGCAGACTTGTTACACAGGTATACCCGTGCCTTGGTGGTTTGCTTCCTCCTTCCCCCCCTCATCTACATTAGGTATTTCTCCTAATGTTATCCCTCCCCAATCTCCCTACACCCTGCTATCCCTTCCCTAGCCCCCACCCCCCCAACAGACCCCAGTGTGTGATGTTCCCCTCCCTGTGACCATGTGTTCTCATTGTTCAACACCCACTTATGAGTGAGAACATGCGGTGTTTGGTTTTCTGTTCTTGTGTCAGTTTGCTGAGAATGATGGCTTCCGCATTATTGTTCTAATGACCTGTCATCAGATCTTTCACTTTTGAAAATTATCAGTAATAAGTTAACCACAGTACCATTTCTTTTGTCATCTACAGATAGTCTTTGTTTTACTCTGATGCATCTCAGCCTTTGCAAATCAGCTGCAGGCCATAATGCTTGTCCTCGGCATGGTATTGTCTCAAAGCCCCGTAGAAAAGGACAATGAGAACACACAGTCACAGAGAGGGGAACATCACACACTGGGGTGTGTTGGGGGGTTGGGGGCTAGGGGAGGGATAGCAGGGTGTAGGGAGATTGGGGAGGGATAACATTAGGAGAAATACCTAATGTAGGTGCTGGGGGGATGGAAGCAGCAAACCACCATGGCACATGTATACCTATGTAACAAAAAGGATGATGCCAGATTGTCCTTTCCTTTTTCCCGATATTTTTGGGTACAGGCTTCTGATGGTGTCACTTCAACAACATTGAGAACATACTAGTGGACTGAGTTAGGATTGCTAGAACTCTAGCTGAGAAACAAAGGGGTTCATGAGACTCTTCACTCAAGACTGAGTGGAATAAGAACTACACAGGACTGAATAAGCTGATGAGGACTGACTGTGTTTTCTCTTTGGAATATGATCATTCTGATATTCTGTTTTCTGGATATATAGGGAAGATCTGTCTTTTTCTCTTAAGCTATCTATAATTCATGGCAATTTAGGTTTGCTTTTTTGTAAACTGAAACTTAGTTTATAAACTCAGAGGATATGATATCACTTACAAAATGAAACGTTCCATAGTGATATTTTATTCTCTCTGCCTGACTCCTCCAGAATTTGGAAACTCTTATTGAGTATTTTTGTTTTCATGGCAATATAATTATTTGCATAGGTGCAATAAGAATCTGGTTGTTTTTTATTATTTTATTTTATTTTTTTGAGACAGTTTTACTCTTGTGCAATGGTGTGATCTCAGCTCACCACAACCTCCGCCTCCCTGGTTCAAGCAATGCAATTCTCCTGTCTCAGCCTCCCAAGTAGCTGGATTACAGGCATGTGCCACCTCCTTCTTGTCACCTTGACAAAATTGAAAATGCAGGTTATGCAAAACTAAGGCAGTGCTTGGAATGTCATAGCTGAGAATGTTGCTCATTTAGTCAGATATGACCAGATGTTTTTAAGAAACGAGGTTGGCTTTATGGAGATGATGCTTACAAAGCCTTCACAGGAAAACAGTCCTGATACCTGCTTTACAAATCTTCATCCTTATCAGTGAGTTAGGAAATAAAGACGTCTCTTTCTGGTAGGCCTAAGAATCCTAGGATATTTGGGGGACTTGGAGAAGAAAGAAATTTGCCCAAATTTATAGGTACTTGATAGGTGAAATGTGGTAGCAAATTCTTGGCTTGGCTTCCTGCCAAGAGAGACTTTTTAAAAGTCCGATCCGAGCCTCCTTAGGAAAATTTCCAAAAAGCAAATTTAAAAGGCTAAAATGGTAAATTACTATTCTTGCTGTACCTATCTAAATAACCATGCTAGATCTAATGAGATGGCTTATAATGGCAGGAATACTCTTTCTTCAACGTTATTCTTGATCAGAAGTCAGTGACTACACAAAGAAATTTTGCATTTTAATGAAAAACTATACATCACATCAAATAGCACACTCTTCAGGTTACCTCATTCTAACCTTGTCCATTATTTCTGAGCTGTTGGGATTTTTTTTATCAAATGTGAATAATGATGAAGATGAAACTTTCTTGTCTGGTGGGATTTTACTTAACTTTCTCTTGAGCTGTGAAAAAAACAGTTTTTGTACCTATCTGTATGTTAGACTGGATCCTGTAACCTTCCCAAATTATCAGTTCTTATCAGCTGTTCAATCTGTCCAGTTTCCAGCTTTTTTTTACAGTTTTTCTCCCTGCTGACTGACTTGGTGTCCCTGAGTCAGATCCCTATGAGGACTCCAGGCTGTCTTGTATCTGGGTCCTTTTTCCTAAGATCTGAAGGAGCATTATAAGCTAAAATTTGCTATATATATACCTCAAAGGACTCACCACCATAGCAGACCATTCATGGGCCCAGTTTCTCCCCGGAAAGGCAGTGTCTGGGCCTCTAAGAAGCCTGTGGAATGCTAAGTCAGACACACCCTATGGAGTGCACTGCTGAAAGCACTGATGTCCTATTCAGTAGCTCCAAGAGATTCAAAGAGCAGTGCTGCAAAATTGAAAGACTCTCCTCCACTGACCTCTGGGAATCTGCTGAACTGGTTACCCTGGGAATTCAATTTCTGGCCCTTTAATACACCAGTTATACTAATATTTCTCTTTTTCTTTTTAAGCATCCTTCTTTTCTGGTGCCTAATCCCCAGAATCCCCGAACAACTGACCTTGCCATTATCTCTCTGTAGATGCTTCACCTGGCTTTGTAGTAATAACACCAAGACTCTTTGAGAAATGATTTCTAAGAACTTACTTCACCCCACTCAGAAGATTTATGATTGTCACTGCATGTTTCTTTGATGAATAATACTCATCTTGAACAAAACCAGGGACTGACAATGTTGAACTTTATCTGAGTCCTGTGTCCCTCAATAAATCTCCTCATCCTTTGTGTCCTGAAAAATGGCTAACTGCAAAGAAACACCCTGCTCTTGCGTCTTCCTCTCCACCCTTTCTTCATGGTTCAGAAAAGACCATTTCCATCCTTCTTATGACTACCGGGAGACTCACTGTGGCTCCCTCATTTACTGCCTTTATAAAATCCCAGGTTTCCTTCCTTTCTTTGAGACGTTCTTCATTAATTAACATTTTCCTTATTGTAGTAGTCTGGATAAGATCATCTCCCTAATTGTCCAGGGCATTTTGTCTTTCACCAAACCAAGAGGCACTGCCTACCTGTGGCCAGTGATCAGAGCAAAATGATGAGGTTATATGGGGAGAACCACACCAGTAACCAATGTCAGAGCAGGATCGATCAGTAATAGTACCAAAAGAAAATGTTATAACAAGCATGTTCTTGTCCAAACACAAAGAAGACACCTAAGTTGACAGGTGGGTTATTTTTCTCCATATATCAAGAGGGAATTCTTGGCATGGTGAGAGGACATTTGTGACCATGAGTCAAAGAGTAGGTTGATAGGGTATGTGAACTATAAAATAAGCTTACATTCAGTAAGTACAGTGATTTTCAGTGGAATTATTTCATCATATTGTAATGTTAACAAATGTAGTTAACGTCTAAAAATTTAGTTAAAATCTGTTAGAATTGCTTTCTTTCTAATTTTTAAAGTCATACCCCAAAATTTCAACTCAATCAATGCCACTTGAAAATTAGAGATTTCTGTCCCATTTGTTGTTGTTCTGTGGCTTTAAGATTTTCAACATCATTGAATTATGGCAAGATAAATCACCTTTTAATGATCTAGATACCTGTTAACTTTTCTTATGAGTCAGTCACATGAGCATGTTAGGTTGTGTTCTTTTTATCAAGTCCTCTATCGGCAAAGCATTTTATTGAGACTTCTTCATGCCTTTGATTCAGCTTTAAATTTCTTTCGAATCTTGCTTACTGAGGAATTCAGGGCTGATTTCTCACTGTTTCTTTTTATGAAACCTTCCCTGAAACCACTACTTCCCCTCCCTGCCTCCAGGCAGAGGTGATCGCTGTCACTTTGATACCATCACAGGACTTGATTATCCCATAGTGTAACCTTTATCACTTTGGATTCTTCTGAATCAAAAATCAGTGAATGATGTTACCTGGTTCCTGCCTGTTCACTAGCTGCCTGACCTTGCATAAGTTACTACTGAATTTCTGTCTTCAAGTTTCCTCATCTACAACATAGGATAAATACCCCATAGGGTTTTAGTAAGATGGAAATGAGCTGATGCATGTGAAGTTCTCAAAAGACTGTCTGGGATATTAGTAAGCACCACATAAACACAAGCTATCAACATCCACTGTCTCCTTTGTTATTGTGAGTTCCATGAGGCTTTTGTTATTGTGAGTTCTTCATTCACTCCAAGCTCTAGGCCCACCTATCTAGATGACTATTTCACATTTTACCTGATTATATAAGGCGTATCAAGTTCCTTACATCTACACTGAAATATTTACAGATAAGATAGTAATGATACCTGGCACTGGTGTCAAAGTAATTCAAAGAAGGAGGGCAGGATGCCGGTAGAGATAAAACACCACCAATTATATCTCAACAGTATAAACTGTATGCTAGGTATATTGGCTTTATTGTACTATTCTCTCAAATGTTGGATATATTTGAAGATAACCACTGTCATCGTAGATAACAGACAGAGAGAGACTCCCTAAAAAAAAAATTGAGCTGGGCACAATCACTTTTGTAAACCCAGCAATTTGGGAGGCCAAGGTGAGAAGATTACTTGAGCCCAGGAGTTCAAAACCAGTCTGGGCAACATAGAGAGACCCTATCTCTACAAAATTGTTTTTTTAAAATTAGCTGAGCATGTTGGTGCACACCTGTGGTCCCAGCTACTTAGGAAGCTGAAGTGGAAGGATCACTTGAGCCTGGGAGGTGAAGGCTGCAGTGAGCTATGACTGTGCCATTCCACTCCGGCCTGGGTGGCAGAGTGAGACCCAGTTTCAAAAACAAACACATTAATAAATAAAAAGAAAACAACATTTATTCAGGAATGGACATTGCAATTAAAATACACATGTCATAGTAAACTCTGTCCATATTTGGGGAGGTAAAGCAAAACAAAGATTGTTAAAGGAAAAATGAGGAGGATAACGTAATTATTTTGAGATTATTCTTGGCTACAATTATCAGTAAGAAAGGTGGCACTGTTCCAAGGCTAGACAGGCAGTTGCTGGGCCGATGTCTTCACAGAAGTATTTTTTGTGTAAGGTTGTGATGGCCTTTATGCAAGACTGTGGTTTTTGTAAAATATTTTGTGATAGCTTTGGTTATCAGGCATTTGCGCAAGAGAACTCACTTTATGGCCTTTCCTGGCTCCGTTTGTCAGGGTTTTTAACACAGGTGACTTCATTTTGATCCTGACAACTTTCACACCATGACAAAAAATTTAAAACTTAACATGCCCAATACTGAAATTGTAACATTTTCTAATCTTTCTTCCTGGTTTGGTGCCTGTCTCATAGTGTATTTTTATTCTATAAGCAGAGTGCCAATGGAAGGCTTTTGAGATGGGGTAATAGCATAAATTATTTTTAATTTCTTTCTAGCTCTGTAGTTATCGAAATTATAATTAAAGTATTTGTAGATTATTGTTATTATGGTGACATGCAGGATGGATTGGAGTAGAAAGAAGTACAAAGAATACTCCATTGTGTCAAATAATTTACCACCAGCCTGGAGCCTCAATAAAAGAAGATTTCAGCTACATCAACTCTGCAAAGAGAGCCCTGGAAAGGGGTCTCATAAATCTTCTGTAGCCTAGTTGCATTCTGGCTAGAAGAATACCAGTTTTTCCCCAATCTTACCAAACACTGGAACTCCCCTGTGTATTTATTTATCTGTTGAACAAGCATTTATTGAATGACATATTATGCCCTAAGCTCTGAGGCTGAAAGCACCAGAAAAGGAGGAGTCGTTCTGCCACAGCCTGACCTGCAGGTAATGGTATACAGATATTGAGTGTGCTTACACAGCACCACGCTCTGGCACTTCCAAGAAGCCAAGATGGTTCTGAAAGTCTGACCTGATTTAAGACTTGTTTTGATCTAAGGTGACCATGTGTCCAGGTTTGTTCAAAACAGTCCAGCACATAGCTCCATGAGAATTGTTAAGAGTGTCACCAAGTACTGTCAAATATGTCCCAGTTTAAATAATAAATTATAGGGCCACCCTTTCCTAGTCCCAAATTAATCTAAGAGGGCAAGATTCAATCTTACAGGCAACTTATCCCTCTTGCTCCTTCCTATTGCACATCTAGGCCCCTAGGAAGCCCTGGGCTAAGGCAGATCTTGACTTTGGCATCCATAAAATTGCCCTGCTAAAAATCTCCAAGAAGAATGTAAATTTGTACAACCTCTATGGAAAACAGTATGGAGAGTTCTCAAAGAACTAAAAGTAGATCTACCATTCTATCCAGCAATCCCACTACTAGGAATTTACCTAAAGGAAAAAAGTCAATACATCAAAAAACACCTATGTGAGTATGTTGATCACAGCATAATTCGCAGTTGCAAAGATATGGAATCAACCTAAGTTCCCATCAACTGATGAGTAGACAAAGAAAATGTTT
>PVKP010016071.1:0-49056 GCA_004027715.1 Plecturocebus donacophilus | reverse complement strand
TGACATCATTTACTCCAGATGTGATAGCTGACATCATTTACTCCAGATGTGATAGCTGACATCATTTATTCCAGATGTGATAGCTGACATCATTTACTCCAGATGTGATACCTGACATCATTTGACATCATTTACTCCAGATGTGATAGCTGACATCATTTACTCCAGATGTGGTAGCTGACATCATTTACTCCAGATGTGGTAGCTGACACCAGTTACTCCAGATGTGATAGCTGACATCATTTACTCCAGATGTGATAGCTGACATCATTTACTCCAGATGTGATACCTGACATCATTTACTCCAGATGTGATAGCTGACATTATTTACTCCAGATGTGATAGCTGACATTATTTACTCCAGATGTGATACTTGACATCATTTACTCCAGATGTGATACCTGACATTATTTACTCTAGATGTGATAGCTGACATTATTTACCCTAGATGCCATAGCTGACAGAGAAGTCTACAATGGCACCTATGCAGTACAGAACTCTGGCCAAAAATAGTCAACCTGCATCTAATCTTGGGTAAGCAACCAGATTAACCCATGTATGGGACACTCTACAAGACAATTGGCCTGGACTCTTTATAAAAAGCTAATTTCACATAAACACAGAATGATAACAACAATAAAAAGGTGAAAGACTGTTTTAGATGAAAAGACACTAAAAAGACATAACAAAGAAAAAAAAATCCAGCTCTGAAAGCTCTTCCAGGGACAACTGTAGAGATTTGAATACAGCTAGTACACTGGGTACTGTTATGGTTGTGATAATGGTGTTGTGGTTTTGTGGGAGAATATGCTTATTAGGAGATGCTGAGATATCTAGAAGTGAAGTGTCAAGATGTCAGCAACTTGCTTTCAAATTGTTCAGCAAAATAAAAGTATGTGGAAATACACAGAGAGAGACCAAGAGAGACAAAGCAATTGCAGCAAAATGTTAACAGTGGGAGAATCCAGGGTAAGTTCATTGTACTCTTCTTTGAACTTTTCAGAATGTTTGAAAATTTCAAAATAAAATGTCAGGGGGAGGGGAGGGATTTGCAGAGTGGATACAGAAGATTGGGACAGAGCTAGCTGCCAGACCCAAAGCATCTGCCACTGACACAGGGAGTTTTAAATGGCTCTCTAAATTACAATAGACTCATCTTCCTTTTGAAATCTTCCTAGGCTGGGTGCAACGCCTCATGCCTGTAATCTCAGCTCCTCAGGAGGCTGAAGCACAAGAATCAGTTGAACCTGGGAGGTGGAGATTGCAGTGAGCCTCGATCGTGCCACTGCACTGCAGCCTGGGTGACACAGCAAGACTGTCTCAAAAAAAAAAAAAGAGAGAAAAAAGAAAGAAAGAAGGAGGAAAGGAAGGAAGGAAGGAGAGAGAAAGAAGAAAGAAAGAAAAGAAAGAAAGAAAGAAAGAAAGAAAGAAAGAAAGAAAGAAAGAAAGAAAGAAAGAAAGAAAGAAAGAAAGAAAGAAAGAAAGAAAGAGAAAGCAAGCAAGCCCCCAGCCCTGGGTAGGGCTGTCCCCAAACCCTACCCCCCAGTTACCAGGCCTGTTAAGCCTCTGGCTTGTCCCAGCTTTGCCCTCTTACGGGAGGGGTGGGGACAGCCCACCTCCCAGGCCAGTGCATCTCCTGTCTTGTCATCTAGGACATTCTTACGTGGACCTCAGGCACTGCTGGGGAAGCCTTTATTCCTTTTCGACACCATCGTCACTCAAAACGGCATCCTTCATTCGTTTGCTTATTTATTCAAGGATTTGGCAAGTATTTCTTGAGCACCGGTGATGCCCTGAGTGGCTGTTTTGGGCTCCAGGGACTCTACAGGGAACGAGCAGCCCTGGTGTCTGTCTTCCACAGAGCTCACGGGCAAATTGTAACTGTGACAAGTACCACAAAGGGGAGGAACAAGGTGCCCATCAAAGCTGGTGACATTTGTGTGACAAGCAGGAAATACAATCAACAGGCTTTGGGGACAGGCTGGGTTTGGGGGATGATGAGAAGGAGTGTCAAGGGACAGTCCCAGTATAACTGAACAGACAGTGGTGTTCTTCACCAGGACATCCTGGAAGGGGCCTGCAGTGGAGAAGGCAGTGACCCACAGCCATGCAGGCCCCGGGACCACAGGTCAGGCACGCCCAGGAGAGGCCTGGGATGTGTTGTGGGTGGGCGAATCGTCTGTGGATTGCTGGTCATGGAAGTTATGTGTAGCAGGGGCCTGCTTTGCTGCTCCACCAGTAACTTCTCCCACCCCCAGGAAGACCACACAGAAGGTCTTCAGTCCTGTGCAGTTTCCTTTGATTTTGCTCACCTCTGCTCAGGAGCAGATCTGGGCCGCATCCTATCCCCAGATGACAAGGCTCCTCTGGCCTGCTAGCCGGGAGGGTGCCTTTCCTTTGCCTCCAAAAGCAAAGTGCTGGGGGTGGGGGAAGGAACAGTTTGGTGACACAGGTGCACGCATGCACACACACGCACTCATATCATGTTTTTTTTCTTTGAGGATTTGCCGCCCTAGAGGTGTCTGATTAGCTTTGTAAAGGTTAGAGATGATTTTGTTTGCCCACATTTAGTGAAGGGAAAGCCCTGTGCTATTGGTCCTTAGTTACCCCCTGGTTCCACTTCCTAGAGGGGGATTGCTGGTCACGGAAGTTATATGTAGCAGGAGCCTGTAAATTTTCAATCAACCATGGATCAAACATATTTGAAAAAAGAAAATCAACGAAAAAGTAACAGCAGGCCAGACCAGTGGCTCACACTTGCATTCTCAGCACTACGCTGGGAGGATCGCTTGAGGCCAGAAGTTGGAGATCAGTCTGGGCAACACATAATGAGACCACTTCTCCACAAAAAAACAAAAAACAAAACATTAGCGAGATGTGGTGGCACGAACCTGCGGTCCCAGCTACTTGGGAGACTGAGGTGGCAGGATAGCTTGAATCCAGGAGTTCGAGGCTGCAGTGAGCCATAATCACCACACTCCAACCTGGGCAACAGACCGAGACCTCATCTCTAAATATTTTTAAAAAGTAATAACAACAATAAAAAAAAATACAAATTTTAAAACTGATACATCACAATAACTATTTCCACAGCACTTACATTGTATTAGGTATTATAAATCATCTAGAAATGATGTAAAGAATACAAGAAGATGTGCATATGTTATTTACAAATGCTACACCATTTTAGATCAGAGACTTGGGCATCCTCAAATTTGGTTATTGGCAGGGGTCCTGGACCCAATCCCTCTAGGATGCCGAGGGATGACTGTATTTGCACCAGGAAATGGAACCCTTCCCCCAACTCCCATCAACCACAGCCTCCTGAAAACAAAGAATTTGGGGTACAAGCATATTTTATGTCAAATGCATCAACAGGAGGGATTCCCATTTCCAGATGGAGATGGGGCAAAACGGGGCACAGCAGGGCATGTGTGGAAGAAGGGTCCTAGAGGTGCAAACCCTCGGGAACTGAAAATGGGGTTGGGAGGCATATTTGTTCCTGGGGTTCCTGCAGCAGATGATCTCAAACAGTGGAAACTTACTCTCTCATAGCTCTGATGGGCCAGATGTCCAAGATCAAGGTGTCAGCAGGGCCACCCTCCCTCTGGAGGCTCTGCAAAGAGTCTGCTCCTCCCTCTTCCAGGCCAGCCGGGCTTGTGGCTGCCACTTTCCAGTCACTGCCTCTGCCTTCGCGTGGCCGTCTCCTCTTCCGTCTCTGTGTCTCTCCTCTGCAAATCTCATACAAGTGCATTCGTCCTGGGATTGACAACCCAGCCAAGATAATGATCCCGAATCATTTTATCTCAACATCTTTAACTTGAGCCGGGCACAGTGGCTCACGTCTGTAATCTTAGCATTTCGAGAGGCCGAGGCAGGCGGATCACGTGAGCTCAGGAGTTCAACACCAGCCTAGGCAACATAGGGAGACCTCATCTCTACAAAAAAAACACACACACAAAATTAACCAGGAGTGGTGGTGTGTGACCCTAGTTCCAGCTACTCAGGAGGCTGAAACCAGAGGATCGCTTGAGCCTGGGACGTTGAGGCTGCAGTGAGCTGTGATTGTGCCACTGCCCTCCAGGCTGGATGACACAGTGAGACCCTATCATGCACATACACACACATACACACACACACACACACACACACACACACGCACAATCCTTAAGACCACCCTGGGCAACATAGGGAGCTCCACGTGCAGCAGGTGCTCATTCAGTGATGTAAATTATATTTACAAAGACCTTTTTCCCAAATAATGTCACACTTCTGGGTCCCAGGAATTATAATGTGGACGTATCTTTGGGGGGGCTGCCATTCGACGCGCTACAGTATGAGACTTTCACAGACCATGGGGGACAGGAGGCAGCGGTTAAGCTTGGTTTCTTTCTGACTTGGCAATGGCGACCTGTGGTGAGGCCACTCATACTGGAACTGCGCTGAGAAACCCATCCCTCCCTCGGGCTCTCACTGCCGAAGAAAATAGAAGGCATTCTGGGAAATGCTAGTGGGCCCCAACCCCTTCCTAGACACGCAAGCGACCCCCCTTCAGGGCCTATGTCCAAGCTCCCTGCTTCGAGGCCCACGCCGGCCATCCCAGGCTCCAGCTGCCTCGCTCTCCTTTGGGGCCTGTGACTTTGGGCCTTGATTTTGCTTGTTCAAGCCCTCATAAGCGTTTGCTGGCTGTCCACTGTACTTTGGGCCCCAGGCTTATGAGAAGACTCATTTGGCAATTAATCCTGCACTCACCTTGGACCGGTCCTGCAAAGTCCCAGATTCTTACTGGGAGAGTAGGCATTTCAAGAGCACAAGAAGCTAACATGCCTCTAGTCAAAATCACCCTCAAAGATCGCCTATAACCCCCAGAAACCAGGAACTTGATGCCCAAAAGCAAAAATCCACTTGTTACCTAGCCTTGCAGGTAGAGGCTCCCTGGTCCTGGGGCAGGTCTAGTTTGGAGATGACGGAAGGAGGAGGGAAATGGATTCGTTAAAGAGATTTCGATCTTTTCTTTCTTCACCTCTGGATTTTAGAAGTGGCTTTCCTAAGCCCCAGGCATGTGTGTGGCAGTCTACTGTATGTTATTCTCTTGGATAAGCTGCCCTGAGAAAAAGGCCCCTGGGGACAGAAAGAAGCCCCCATCTCCCCATGAGTGGGGCACAGGGTAGCATGTGCAAGGTGGGGGGGGGAGTGGTGCTGGATAAAGTCACTGGGGGAGGGGGAGGAAGAGGGGTGTCCACACCTGTGGGTCACACAACTCAGGCGGCCCCTTAAGAGACTGCTCTCACCAAGACGAATTCTGGGGTGAGCTTTCCCACCTCGCTGCCCAGGTCCATTGTCCCCTCTGGCCACACGTCTGTCCAAAGCCATGACAGGGAGAGACAAAGGCCCACACCGCGTAGGCCCCCACCGGGTTCCGGGGCTGAGTCCTGCGCCGGGTGCCGGACACAGCTCCACACGCAGCAGGTGCTCACTCAGCGCTGAATGTCTCAGGGCATGCTCAGGCCTGCCAATCTCAGCCAGGGCCCTGAGGGTCCCCGTATTAGTCAGGTTTCTCAGTTGTGGAGAGAGAGAGAGAGAGGTTGATTTTCTTTCTTTCTTTCTTTTTAGACAGTTTTGCTCTTGTCCCCCAGGCTGGAGTGCAATGGTGCGACCTTGGCTCACTGCAACCTCCACCTCCCGGGTTCAAGCAATTCTCCTGCCTCAGCCTCCCGAGTAGCTGGGACTACAGGCATGCAGCACCATGCGTTGATTTTTGTATTTTTAGTAGAGACAGGTTTCTGCATGTTGGTCAGGCTAGTGTCGAACTCCTGATCTCAGGTGATCCGCCCACCTCAGCCTCCCAAAGTGCTGGGATTATAGGCATGAGTCACCATGCCCTGTGACAGAGGTTGATTTTAAGGAACCAGCTCACTGACTGTGGAGGCCAGCAAGCCCACATCTGCAGGGTGGGCCAGGGAGCTGGGGAGCCAGGAAAAGCTGATGCTGCAGTCCTGTCCCAAAGCCATCTGCTGACAAATCTCCCCTCTCAGGATGTTTTTCTTTTCCGGGGTCGGGGAGAGGCAGGGAGGTGAAGGGTGAGGGGGTCAGTCTTTGTCTTCAGGTCTTCAACAGAGTGGGTGAGGCCCACCTGCCTGGTGAGGCTATCTGCTTTACTCAGCACTCATCTACTGATTTAGATGTTACCCTTATCAAAAACTACTTTCACAGAAACATCTAGAATAATGGCTGATCAAATATCTGGGTACCACGGCCCAGCCAAATTGATATATAAAATTATCCCCCCACTTCCCCGCCCCTGCAGCCTTCAGTGCCCTCTGGGTTCTCTGAGTCTGGCTCTCCATCTCCTCCTCTTTAGCCTTCCCTTTCCAGGCTGCGGGATCCTGAGGCTCTTCCCTCCCCTGTGCTACCCAAAGAGCCCTTGGGGACTTGAGAGCTCCTGGAATGACATTTTCCCCAAGAAGCCTCTCCTGTATAAAACGAGGGTTGTTGGTTGTGCACAGAGGATGGGGGTGGCTCCCGTGCCCTCTCCACCCCCCACACCCCTGCCCCTTTCCACTGCATCTCTGCTGGGCTGGACCGGGGGTGGGGGTCAGGGGGAAGGTAAGCCCTGGATTGGGAGCCCTTATCTTGCTTTAATTTCCTCTAGAGCTCAGCACCATGTGACGTTATAGTGGTGACCTGCCTTGTTTACTCTTCTTCTCTTACCAGAACGCAAGCTCCTAGACCAGAACCTGCACACGGAGGAACTCGGGGTGTTTGTTGATTGAATGAAAAACGTTCACTGAACACCTGTTGTGCAGCACACACTGTGCCAGGGCGTGGACGAAGCTCAGCCGCCCGGGCCATTGATTATTTCTAAGCATTTTCAGGCTCCTGTTGTACACCCCCTCGTTTCCCTCTTCCTGGAGGCAAGCCCCTCCGTACCGGAGTGCAGGAATCATCTTCCCTCCTCTCTCCTGGAGTCGGCCCTGACTTGGTGTCCCAGGACAGGGGTCCCTGTGAGCCCCTGAAGGAATGTGAACTGAGCCGAGGAGGAGATGCCTCCTGTCTACTTGGAGGAAAGGGACCAGGACACACGGAGGTGCAGGGGACTGAATCCTCAGTTCCAGCCCCTCGGACTCATCGGGAGTCACGCAGTTCCGGGACTTTGCAGAGGAAGGGGGCGGGGGATGTGCTTTGGGAAGAGAATTGCACCTTCGCACCCGGCTCAG
The DNA here is from genome assembly GCA_004027715.1 of Plecturocebus donacophilus. Classification (NCBI taxonomy): domain Eukaryota; kingdom Metazoa; phylum Chordata; class Mammalia; order Primates; family Pitheciidae; genus Plecturocebus; species Plecturocebus donacophilus. Next base: position 41,839 of record PVKP010016071.1, on the reverse strand, counting down.
CACCCGTCCTGCCGCCCGGAGATTCCTCGATGCCACTTGGATCCGAGAGGAGACGCTGTTGCTCATTTCCTGTCCCCTGAGGCTGCGATTCCGGGCCGACCGGACTGGTAGTCCGGCAGTGCCCCCTGGTGGCCGGTGACGCTCAGCCAGCGCCGGAAATCACCGCTCAGGGCGAGGACCAGGACCAGGGCCAGGACCAGGACCAGGGCCAGGGCCAGGGCCAGGGCCAGGGCCAGGATCAGGACCAGGACCAGGACCAGGACCAGGACGGGAGAGAGATTTATCCCCTTGCACACCCCTAACTTATCCCTCCTACACAAGGCAGGACTCCAGCTTCTTTCCCTTTTCTGTGTATTTCAAAAGAATGTACATTGACCATAAAAAAATCCATGTAAACAAAAAGAAGACCCCAATCAAAGCCATGATACTGTGTCCTGGCAGGACCAGCCAGGCCTGGGTCTCAATCCCAGCCCTGCCATCTACTAGCTGACTGAATCCGGACCCGTCACTCAACTCTCAGTTCCTGCATCTGCAGCCTGGGAATGGTGTGCTCATCGCTGGGTTGTGTGAAGATGACCTATGTACCCAGCACGCAGGAGAGCCCCCGATGATGAGGGCAATAGACACAAAAGTGAATCAGTTAAATGTCCTTCGGTTTTTGCCCAGGTGTTCCCAGGGAGTGAGAGGTGTTCCCCAAAATTAACTGCCTGCCTGATCGCCCAAGCAGAGGCTGTATTTCTCAGACTCTGGCAGCCAGAGTTGGTCATGGAGCTAGTTCTGGTCCACGGAATGTAGATGAAAATGATGTCTCCAACTTCCAAGTCATATCCTGCAAGGGAGGTTGTCTCCCATCCCTTCTGCTTCTCCACCCTCCTGCTGACTGGGAAGTGGATCCTGGATCAGCTGCCCTGGAGAAAGGAAAGGAGCCACATATTGAGGATGGCAGAGCCTCCCTGACACCCCAGGACCATGACATCTGAAGAAATAAATATCCTTCCTAAGTCAACATATCGCTGGACCTCTTTCTTACATCAACTTAGTATAACCATGGCGTTTCAAGTGTCCACACAGGAGTCTTGGCATTCATTCTGAACACCAGCTGACAGAGTTTCTACCTTTAGTGTCTCCCTCCACCCCACCCCATCACACACAAAAACAGCCACTGCAAAAGCTGGACCCAAGGAATCCTAGGGATGGCTTAACTCCAGCCTGATCATCCCCTCCCTGAGGTCCCACTGAGGCTGGTAGCCCCGCCACCTCCCTCTGCTTCTCTCTTATTCTGAGGCTTCAGTGTGCCAGGGGCTGATGAAGGGTAGTCCAGTGTGTCAGACAGTTAGTACAAGGGTTCTCCAATGACTGTCCAACTGCAGGTTGAACTGACAATGAACAAGATAGCACTTTGGGGCTGCTTGTTTACCGCAGTCGGGAGGGACAGAGTAGCTCCAATCTATGTTCTGGGAGTCTGGAACCTCTATTCCTTCCTGGTACTCCCCAGTTTAGAACATTTTGATAAAAGTTGGTTTATAGAAGGCAAAGTGCAAGCCCCGGGCCCAGGTAGGCCTCCTTCCTCCCCCAGTGATCTCAATCTTGAGACTCCTACACTCGGGTGTACCTGTGGAAAGGCCAATTCCTGTATGGTGAAGTTGGCAGGTCTGATTTATCTTGGATGAAAGTCTAGCATCCATTTTTCTTTTTCTTTTTCTTTTCTTTCTTTTTTTTTTTTTTTTTAAACCAAGTCTGCCCAGGCTGGAGTGCAGTGGCACAATCTCAGCCCACTGTAAGCTCCACCTCCCGGGTTCAAGTGATTCTCCTGCCTCAGCCTCCCAAGTAGCTGGGACTGCAGATGACCGCCACTACACCCAGCTAATTTTTGTATTTTCAGTAGAGACAGGTTTTCGCCATGTTGGCCAGGATGGTCTCAAACTCCTGACCTCAAGCAATCCACCCATCTCAGCCTCCCAAAGTGCTGGGATTATGGGTGTGAGCCACTGTCCCCAGCCTAGCATCAGTTTTTCAATACAGTGGCCCTAGAGAAAGGCCACCCAGTGAATTCTTGTGGCCGAGTAAAGGGGAAGGGGCTGCAAGTGTTCTCACCAACACTGTCCAGATGGAGGGTGAGTTGAGTCTTGAGGGCCAAGGCTGAGAAACCAGGAGGGGGAAGAAAGCAGCCCCTACCACTGCCCATTCTGCTACTGGGCATTCTGCCCATACCTGGTCATCCTGAACCTCCATGGCCTGGGACTCTTGGAGTTTTGTTTGTTTCCTGTTTTGTTTTTGTTTTTTGAGATAGGCTGGAGTGCAGTGGCACTGTCATAGCTCACTGCAGCCTCAACCTCCCAGGCTAAAGCTTTTCTCCTGCCTCAGCCACCTGAAGAGCTGGACCTACAGGGATGTCCCACCAGGCTTTGCTAATTTTGGGGGTTTTGTTTTATTTTTGAAACAGAGTCTCACTCTGTTGCCCAGGCTGGAGTGCAATGGCGTTATCTTGTCTCACTGCAACCTCTCCCTCCCCAGTTCAAGCGTTTCGCCTGCCTCAGCCTCCAGAATAGCTAGGACTACAGGCACACGCCACCACGCCCGGTTAATTTTTGTATTTTTAGTAGAGACGAGGGGGGGCCTCACTATGTTGCTTAGGCTGGTCTTGAACTCCTGGCTTCAAGCGATCCTCCCACCTCCGCCTCCCAAAGTGCTGGGACTATAGGTGTGAGCCACCGTGCCAGAAGATTCTGAAGTTTTTAGCAGGATTCTAGCTCAGAGTTTTCTGTTTGATACCCTGCTTTTCAGAGGCTTCTATGTTTGTATTTTTTAAAAATAACTTAGAATAACTTGGTAAAGCTCATTTTAAGAAAAACAACAAAGGGAACAACTTTCGCCATTGTTGGGTTTCCAGTCTCTGTGATTGTCCTGGGTGCCTCTGTGCCACCTCCTCATACCACTCTGCTCACCCTGCGTGCTGGTCACCAAAGGGGTTTTATGCTTTTTGTCTTGTTTTCCTGAGGACCTTTCCTGGCATTTTGACAGGCCGCTGGCATCCACAGAAGCCTGGAACTCAGGGGACCCAAAACCATCTCCTGCACCACCACCCGAGAGCAGACTGGCTAAGCCAGGGCCGCAGCCAGCAGCCACCCAGGCCACCACTCTTCTTCGCTGATTATCAAGAGTTCTGAGTGCAGTGAGATCTGGTCCACTGCTTTTTTTTTTTTTTTCGGATGGAGTCTTGCTCTGTCGCCCCAGCTGGAGTACAGTGGCATGATCTCGGCTCACTGCAACCTCTGCCTGTGGGGTTCAAGCAATTCCGCCTCAGCCTCCTGAGTAGCTGGGATTACAGGCACGCGCCACCACACCTGGCTAATTTTTGCATTTTTAGTAGAGACAGGGTTTTGCTATGTTGGTCAGGCTGGTCTTGAACTCGAGACCTCAGGATCCACCCGCCTCAGCATCCCAAAGTGCTGGGATTACAGGCGTGAGCCACCGCGCCCCAACTGGTCCACTGCTTTTTAAATGCCCTGGGTGCATAGAAATTCGTCTTACTTAGAGCCTTGGGCATGAAGACTCATCCATGGTGTAAAAGGATGCACCTTTTGAAACCACATAAGTAGAAAATAGAGAAACTGAACACAGCCGGCATTATACCAGCGTCCAACAGCAACTTCCTATATAGCAGATTTCCAAGGAATAGCCGGGCGGAGGCGCTTGGCCACGACGGGAAAAGGTAGGGCGCTGGGGTATTGTGACATGCTCCGGGTAAGGGCAGCTTTTCCCTCCCAGTGGAGGCCCAGGCCCAGAGGGGCGAGGGAGCCGGACCCGACATGGAGCCGCAGCCCGGGGCCCAGCCCTGCAGGGCCGCCCAGGAGAGGAAGGCCGAGGCGCAGCCACCGACTCCGGCCCAGTCTGTCGAGGGCCACGGCCTAGCGCTGCTGATCAGCGAGCTCTGGAAGGAGGATGAGGACGGCCTGAGCCTGCAGAGCTTTCTCAGGGACGCCGCGGCCGACCAGCTCCCCGGGCCCTCGTCTGCCCGAGTCATGAGCGGCCACACCAGCGCCGACAACTGCACCGCGCGGCGGCCCAAGCGCTCGGGCGACAGCTCCAAGAACCGCGAGGACGGCCCGGCCACGAAGTCCAAGCGCTTCACCGAGAAGCCGCGGCGCTCCGGGCCCAAGGCCGAGGACCCGCGACAGGCGCCTGGGCCTCCGCCTGGGATCCCCGACTCCGCAGCGGAGGACACGGCGTCTGGACACGGGACCCCGCAGCAACCACCCGAGCGGGGCGCGCAGCTGCTCCTGGTCCTGTGCCGCGCGGCCGCGCTCCTCACGCAGCTGCCGCGGCTGCAGCTGCTCCTGCAACAGCTGCGCTCCAGCGACCGCCGCCTGCTCGCCGCGCTCACGGGGATCGTGGTGCAGCCGCGGCGGGACCAGGAGGCCGAGGCGCGCCGCCGCATGGAGGCTCTGCTCAGCCGCGTCCTCGCGCCGCACAGCCCCGCCGTCGAGCACACGGCCGTGTGCTGCCCCGACCGCCCCGAAGGCACCCTGGACGTCCAGCGCGCCGCCAGCCAAGCGCACAGGCTGTCCCTGGTGGATCGGGAGACGCAGACGGATGGTGAGGGGTCGGCGCGGGGAGGGGGCCGCCCCGGGTCGGAGCACGCTCAAACACGCAGCCCTGGACCCCGACCCTGCCGCCCCGCGGGGTAGAGGCCAAAGCCCCAGAGTCACAGCCGCTCTCCTGGTGCCTCCTGGAGTTTTGGGTACTTACTGTTAGGGTGGAGAGGAACTAGAGTTCCTCCCGCTGTGCTCACTGGGGCAATCTCAGCGTCAGAAGTGTTCGAATTAATTCGGAGGGCTACGACCCCCACTCACTCGCCCCACCCACAACTTGGGGCACCTGTTCCCACGACTTGGGATCTCGCTTTTGTAAGGCATCTAGGATTTTGTCGGAACGGGGCCCCACTCCCTCCTCTCCACAGCCCCCTCTCCCTCGCTCACTCCTTTAGTCTTCTCCTCCAGGGAGTAATAATAGCATTAAAAGCGGCCTCCTGTGAGCCAGGCACTGTTCTAAGGGCTTTTCACCTGGACCCTCCTAGCAACCCTCTCAGGTGGAACTTGACTAGCCTAGCTGGCCGACTGCAGGACTCTTCTTCCCATCCCTTGAGACCCTTCCTGTTACCGAATCCAGGCCTGTGGCCCACGGAGTGAATTTGTGAGTCTCAGGTCCCTGGGCAGTCCCGTACCTACCTGCCAGCTCCACCTGCCAGGGGCAGCAGGAAGGACTGAGGAAGTGCTCTGTGTGGCGAAATTCAAAGCTCAGGTACCCAGGGTCTGCCACCCTCCAGCTGGTGACCAAAGCAGGCATCCTCTCTGTGGACCAGTGTCCCTCTGTGTGGCATGTGAAGGGGAAGGGTCGGTTGATGTCCAGGGTGCCATCCAGCTCAGAGAGGTTAGCTTCAGAACAAATGGTGACACACTTATTCTGCGTGTCCAGTACCATCAGAGACCTTCAACCTCAAGACCTTGTCCTGACTGTGTAATTTCAAATTCCCTTCCCTACCTAGTCGACTGCATTTTCGCATGACTGGCACGCCTGATTAGGAAACCCCCTAGCTCAAGTCGGCCAGGGCCAAAGAAGTCCCAGTCCAGTTTTGAAAGCAACCCCTTGGTGATGAAGCCTTGGAGGGGCCTGATCCCCCACCACACGCCCACCTGTGGCTCTCAGAGCATCCTGCTGTCTCCATGCTCCTCTCTTTACCTTCATTCAGTTCGAGCAGCTTGCATTGAGCCCCTACTCTGGACTGTGGTCTTCTGTAGTTTCCACCATCTGGGGAGAAGACAAAGACAGAAATAATTCTAATGCCCTTCAGAATATGACCAGTCTCATACAAACAGGTGCCCTGGAGCTCAGCAAGGGAAGGATGGCTTCCAGTTGGGGAAAGGCTTTTTTTTTTTTTTTTTTTTTTAGATGGAATCTCACTCTTTTGCCCAAGCTGGAGTGCATTGGTTCAATCTCAGCTCACTGCAACCTCTGCCTCCCTGGTTTAAGTGATTCTTCAGCCTCAACCTCCTCAGCAGCTGGGACTACAGGCATGTGCCACCACATCTGGCTAATTTTTTTTCATTTTTAGTAGAGACAGGGTTTCACCATGTTGGCCAGGCTGGTCTCAAACTCCTGACCCCAGTTGATCCATCAACCTCGGCCTCTCAAAGTGCTGGGATTACAGGCGTGAGCCACCGCACCCAGCTAAGAAAGGCTTTACGAAGAGATGGATCCACTTGAGATGTGGCTTGGCCATCTTGACCAGGCTTCTGGACTAGGAGCATATGCTCAAGCAGAAGGCAGTGGAGCCAGGCACAGTGGCTCACGCCTGTAATCCCAGCACTTAGGGAGGCCAAGGCAGGCAGATCACTTGAGGTCAGGAGTTCGAGACCAGCATGGCCAACATAGGAAAACCCCATCTCTACTAAAACTATAAAAATTAACCAGATGTGGTGGCACTTGCCTGTAATCTCAGCTACTCGGGAGACTGAGGCAGGATAATCAGTTGAACCCGGGAGGTGGAGGTTGCAGTGAGCCAAAATTGGGCCACTGCACTCCTAGTAACAGAGTGAGACTCTGTCTTTAAAAAAAAAAAAAAAGAGGGCACAGGGAAGACATTCTAGCAAAGAACCATTGAGGAATCACTCTTCCTCCTTCTTCTGGGACACCCTCTTTCCACAGGTGCCCTCTCTGTGCTTCTTGGGACCACTCACTAAAGAATCCTCACATGTTTTCACTGCTGCCATAGAGAAATTCCCACTCCTCCCTAAGCCTGCCCTCTGTGTTTCCTCCGTCTTTCTATTGGAAGACAGAGTGCCTTGTTTGGCTCCTTGTGGTAAAATGGAATATTTCTTTCATTACTACCAGGAAGTTCTACCTATATGTGTCTGCTCCTATCTGATTCATTTACACCAATGTTGCACAACCAGGGGCAATTTTCACACACACACACACACACACGCAGCATCTCTCTCTAGGGGACATTTAGCAATATCTGGAGACATTTTAGGTTGTCCTGGGGTAGCAGGGAGTGCTAGTGGGTAAAGACCAGGAATCTGGTAAACTTCCTACAATACACAGGATGACCCCCCACAACAAAGAATTACCCAGCCCAAAAATGTCAACAGGGCTGAGGTTGAAAAACCCTTGTTTAAACCAGGTTGAGGCCCTCAGCCAAAGCCCATTGGTACCTGAAAATCCAACTTTGCAGAGATGAACGCCTTAGGAGTTCCTGACCTGTCTGCTAGATTCCAGCAGGATTCCTGCCCTGGGTTTCCAGTCTCTCTGATTCTAAATGGAGCCACCTCAAGGGTTGCACTGCTCTTGGCTTCAGGAAATTACCACCTTCATGTAGATTCACCTGCTCCCAGAGTCGCCTTTGGCCAAGGTCAACCAAACGCAGCCCAACACTCTAGAGCCAAGCTTGCCTTCACTTCTGATCCTTCCTGCCTTTGTTTTCTTCACTTTTCTCACTCAGGGTCCTTTTAATTCATTAATTATAAAGCCTGTATAATTATCTGACTCGCTATTGCTTTCTGGGTCATGAAAAGAAAGAACCCCAACCTGGAATTTAGTCCTGCCGATGCCCGCAGCCAGCTGTGTGATTCTGGGAAAGTAATTTCACTTCGCTAAACCTCGGTGTTCTGAGAAAAGGTCATCGTTAAGGTCTTCCTAGGCTCTATAAGCCCGAAACTCTATCCTGTCATTTCACGGTTCACGTTGGGTCTGGCTTCGTTCATGTACTCGGAAGTCCTACACTCACCCACCGTGACGCACTCGCAGTGGAAGTAGTCACCTAAGGTGAACACATTTTATGTTGCAGTCACAGAGTGAGCTTTAGATTGTCTTTTAAAAATAATTTTCCCAGCCAGTTGCAGCCAGTTGGCTCACGCCTATAATCCCAGCACTTTGGGAGGTCAAGGTGGGGAGATCATGAGGTCAAGAGATCGAGACCATCCTGGCCAACATGGTGAAACCCCATCTCTACTAAAAATGCAAACGTTAGCCAGGCATGGTGGCGGATGCCTGTAATCCCAGCTACTTGTGAAACTGAGGCAGAAGAATCACTTGAATCCAGTAGGCAGAGATTGCAGTAAGCCGAGATCATGCCACTGCCCTCCAGACTGGGTGACAGAGCAGATTCTGTCTGAAAACATAAAAAAAAAAAGTTTTAAATGCTTTACCCTCTTCCATCCTAAAATAAAAATCACATTTAATGAACACATTCAATTAATTAATTTAGAGAAAAATTCAGTCACCTGCTTAACCCAAGCAGTTGAGGTTTGGGAGATAGCCCGTGGTTGCCACTGTAATGCGTTTGAGAAAATTTTTAGTTTTCTGAACAGCTGTTATGCTCTCAGGGAAAATTATTTGCCAAAGTAACAGGGTTTCTTATAAAAGTCAGGTTGTATTATTCAAGTATTCAAGTTGTATTATTTAAGTAATTTCTTAAGAATTGTAGCTGCCATAAGCCAGGCACAGTGGCGCATCTCTGTAATCCCAGCATTTTGGGAGGCCGAGGTGGGCAGATCACCTGAGGTCAGGAGTTCGAGACCAGCCTGACCAATATGATGAAACCCATCTCTACTAAAAATACAAAAATTAGCTGGGTGTGGTGACATGCGCCTGTAGTCCCATCTACTCAGGAGGCTGAGAGAGGAGAATCGCTTGAACCTGAGAGGCAGAGGTTGCAGTGAGCCAAGATCGAGCCATTGCACTCCAGCCTGGATGACAAGAGCAAAACTCAGTCTCAAAAAACAAAAAAGTCAGGTCAACCCCCAAAGTCCCCTCCCACAATGGGGTAGGGCAGGCTTTGGGGGAAGGGGGAAGCTACTCTGAATGCCAGCAGGCTCTGGGCCATGGGAGTTAAAGCTTTCAAAGAAGCTCCAAATCTTCAGGAAGGTGACCTAAAACTCACAAAATGTGTGGTAACCATAGATTTTTGAGGTGTATGACTAGGGTGTATGTGGAAACCAGTGACAGAGCTGAGCATCACATCCAGGGTATCTTAAGAGCAAAACAGGTAGCTCACGTGGACCCAGGAACATACTGGCAGAGAGGTGCCTGAAGGCAGCGCTCTGGTCACAGAATACTGGGGATCTGGCTGTCATGGGCCCGCGCAGCCAGGCGTCACCAGGGCTGTGAGGACTAGGCAGCTGCTGCCCCCTACCTATCCTGGCAGCCTGGGACAAGGGAGAATGCCAGGCTGGTATCTGTGGAGAAGACTGTCCCTGTAGCCCTGCCATAGGAGCCACCCTGACTTTTATGACCTCACAGGAGGTGCCGGTCACGTTCTTTGTGGGGCCTGGGTCCAGTTGGAGGCCAGAGCCAGGTCCCTAGGGCAGAGGGCAAACGGCCCCTCCAGGAGGGAGCCGGGAGATTAGGCAGCTCCATGTAGGTCCACGTTTAGCTCAGGAGGATCCACCATGAAAAAGGTCAAGAAGAAAAGGTCAGAGGCCAGACGCCACCGAGAGTCTACTTCCCAGCATCCTAGCTCCAACTCCACCTCTCAGCAGCCTAGCCCTGAATCCACGCCACAGCAGCCTAGCCCTGAATCCATGCAACAGCAGCCTAGCCCTGAATCCACACCACAGCAGTCTAGCCTTGAAACCACCTCTGGGCAGCCAGCATCCCAAGCCCTTCCGGCACCCGAAGTCCGCCGCTCCTCTCGGCGCCTGTTACCTCCGGATGCTAATGTGAAGCCATCCCCTCAATCCAGGAAAGCAGGTGGGCAGTCTTCTAGCTTCAGCAGTTCTAGGCTTCCTGCTGATGGAGTTCCAGGAAATTCCAGATGTTGGTTCTTATAGGATAGTGATGCATGGTTACCATGTATTCTGGAGCTGTGATGTAGAGTATGAAGCTTTTTGGTTTTGTTTCTACCCAAGAGACCAGGATTCCTGGGTTTTGTCATTTCTCATCATCCTGAGTCTCATTGACACAGCCACATATACATATTAACATTTAACTTGGTTCCACAGTAATACTGGCTCATTAGGAATCAGCAGTGCTATGCAACTGCTAAAAAATACAAACCAAGGATGCATTAATAGAAGTATATGGTTTAGAATAAGGGAGATGATGATACTGCTTTATTCTGTCCTCATCAAGCTATTCTTTTGGGCTGTAAAAGGTGCCAAACTAGTCCAAGGAAGATAGTCCAGGTTGATGGAGGGTGAGAGGGGTTGGGAGACCAGTTAGTGTATGACAGTCGATTGAAGGAATTGGAGGATGTCTGTCTGTCAGGTGGAAAATGTGAATAGACTTGTTTCTTATTGTCCTCAGAGGTCTGACTAAGGGTCTGATATGGTGTGCCTGTGTCCCCACCAAAATCTCATCTTGAATTCCCAGGTGTTGTGGGAGGGACCCAGTGGGAGGTGATTGAATCATGGGGGCAGGTCTTCTTGTGATAGTGAATAAGTCTTATGAGATCTGATGATTTTAGAAAAGGGAGTTTCCCTGCACAAGCTCTCTTCTCTTGTCTGCCACCATGTGAGATGTGCCTTTCACCTTCCACCATGATTGTGAGGCTTCCCCAGCCACGTGGAACTATTAGTTCAATACACCTCTTTCTTTTGTAAATCGCCCAGTCTCAGGTATCTTTATCAGCAGTGTGAAAACAGATGAATACAGGCTCATGGATAGGATAGCCAGACAAAATATAAGGCTCTCAGTTAAATTTTAATTTTAGCAAACAACAAATAATTTTTAGTATGTGTGTCCCAAATATTGCATGGGCATCCATATTTTTATTTTCTAAACTAGCAACTTTACTCATGGAAGACACTAGAGACAGAAGGACTTCAGCTCAACATGAAAGACTTCCCAACAATTAGCTCTGTCTGAAAATGGAACAGCTGTCAAGAAAAGTGGCTCCCCATCTTCTTGGGAGTCAAACAGTGTCTGAATAAGCATTGGATTATGTAGAGGGAATTCAAGTGGAGTTCAGGAGGTGGGCTGGTTTATACTACTAACAATAATGGTGAGAGTGAACTCACATTATCACTAAGCGTTTACTGTGTACCCAGCATTCAGCTCAGCTGTCTTAATTTTCACATGTGACAATCCTATAAAAGGTCTTCTATTATCATCTCCATTTTATAGATAGGGAAACTGAGGCTCATAAGAATCAAATGAGTTGCTCTGGAGCAGACGCTGGTAGCACTGAGAAGGGAAACACGCTCTGTTCTGATTCCAGAACCCTCGCTCTAAACCACAGCACTGACCTTTCCATTCCAAGAGGCCTAGAAGTCTCCACAAGAGGAAGAACATCTTTCTCTGAGCATCTCCTGGATCTGCCGTGAGCCAGTGCCCATGGCTCCATGGCCTTGAACAGGCCACGCTCCCTGGGCCACAGTTTAGCCCCCTGGGATTGTGTGGGCATAAAAGAAATAAGAGATGAAAATGGAAGTACTAAATACAAGGTATCACCATGCCAACGATCCTTCCATGGCCAGGAAGCAATCCCTTCTTGACATATGAAAATGGTTTTGAGTGGCATACTATGTGTTGTATAGATTGTGATTATCAGCCACTGAGAGAAACATTTCTGGGTTCTGGTCTTCAGAACTGGTGTCTGTAGAAAGCAAAATTTTCCATTCCCAAGTCTTTTAATGAATGCATGTGACTCATCAATGGAGGAGAGGAGTTTGGCCCATTGAAGAGGCAAAGCAAGAAAGCAAGAAACAGTGGTGGTTCGCCAATGGTTACAGTGAACACCCTATACTTCTTCCAAAGGAATTCTCCGCAGTGGAAAGGAATGTTAGAGATGCAGGGTGAGGACCTGTAAGGAAAGCATGCCATTTTCTAAAATCCAAGCCTTTTTGTGTGCAGAAATATTGTAGCTCAAGAAAATGCAAGTATTCCACCAGGAATACTATTCTACAATCAGAAGGATGCACAATAACAAGTGTTGATGAGGGTGTAGAGAAGCTGGAATCCTTGTACACAGTAGGCGAGAATGTAAAATGGTGCAGCTGCTGTGGAAACAGTTTGATGTTTCCTCAAAGGAACGTGAAGTTACCATATTACCCAGCAATTCTACTTCTCAGTAAACATCCAAGAGAATTAGAAGCATATATTTACACTTAAACTTGTACACAAGTGCTCAAAGCAGCAGCATTTATAATAGCCAAAAACTGGGAGCAACACAAATGTCCATCAACTGATGAGTGGATAAACAAAATGTGATATGAAATTCCACAATACGATGAATAGAGTAAAATATTATTTGGCAATGAAAAGAGATGATATCCTGATACATGCTACAACCTTGATGAACCTTACAAACATTTGGCTAAGTGAAAGAATCCAGTCTCCCAAAAACTCACACATTGAATGATTCTATTTACATGAAATGTTCAGAATAGGCAAATGTGTTTCCAGGAACTGGAGGACCTGGGAGAATGGGGAGTAATTGCTCATGGAGATGAGGTTTTTTGGAGGGGAAATAAAGATGTTCTGAAATTAGTGGTGATGGCCACAAAACTTTGTGAATATGCTAAAAACCACTGAACACTCTAAAAGGGTGAATTTTATTGCCTGGGAATTATATCTCAATTAATTTTTGAGGGGGGGTAACTAACAGAAGAGAAAAGACAAGTCTTGCCTTTAGAATCACCTCTCTTCAGTTCCGGGAAAGTACATGTCATGGGCAGGTCTAAGCAGAAAGCATCCAGAGTCTGCCAGGTTGACCACTGGTTTCATCCAGCTTAGGGTCAGAAGAATCTGGAGCTCTGTGAAGGAGCCACAGGGCTACCAACAGGAAACGGAGGGAATGATCCAGCCAGAAATCCTCTTGCCCAGCTACAGAGGGCATCATCTACATTCTGCTGGGATCCATGCCAGAGGAGAGCAGAAACAGAAGATAAGCTCGGGACTGCAAACTAGAGCTGCGGTTATTGCCTGGATGGATCAGTGTGTTCAAGATCAATGGCATGTGGCAGCTCCAATTCCAGAAATCTCCGTGCTGCCTCTCCTAGGGTGAGCAGTCACCTGCAAATTCCATTTTCATTGAATTAAAAGTGAGAAAGCCTGAGTTGCAGCTGACTTCTGCAATCTACTCCCCATAAGAGCATATCCCTTAAACTATCTGAGCCTCAGTTTCCTTATTTGTAAAACAAGACCAGCAGTATCCCCTTTACAGGATTATTGTGAAATTAAATGAGATGGACATGATAAGTACAGAGCATCCTGATGTTACACCATCAGCTCCGCCTCCAGCATCATCATCGTCATCATTATCATCGTCGTCGTCGTCGTTATTCCCAGGTAGCACCAGTATAAAACAGCCATTTTCCCATGCAGTCAGTCTTCTGTTTGCTTAGAGAACATTTTGTGGGAGAACTGCCTTCCTTGGGCAGTTCAGTCCCAAATCCTCAATGTTGCCTTGAAAAAATCCGGGGTTCGCCCTAGTCATCCTGCAGCTGCTGCTGTTGGGGGGGCCTTCTCAGACTGTGTTCCAGGCTCCCCGCCAGCCTCCCGGGGCAGGTGCCTCCCTCACCCCACCTTCTGTCCCCGCAGGGCCTCTGACTCACGCCGCCCCACATCCCTGCTCCTATGCCACTTGCCCCTGCAGCTCCGCTTGCTGGCATCATCTGGGACTGTGCCATAGCCGCATCTTCGACGTCCTTCTGCCTCGGGACTGGCAGATGGCACCAGGGAGAGGACTCCCCAACCTGCTCACCTTCTACAGGTTCCAAGCGTGGGGAGCTGGAGCCTCAGGGCGCACAGTTCCCAGAGCCAGACTCTGCCCCCAGACCTTATTAGCAATCATGTATCACTTCCTCTTGGGAATCCGAGGCCAAAGGAAAGCCTTTCCCTCTTTGCTTTGACCACTTCCTGGACGTTGGCAGGAAGGGTCCTGGGGTACCCATCCCGCCTGCACAGAGAGGGGCCAGTTTTCTTCCTTACTGGGATTTGCCTCCTAAGGGCTTCCTTTTTCTTTTCCCCATCCTCGAAACACTCTCCTTCCCAGCCCTTCATAGATTCCGAGTCGCTCAGGAGCTTTGTGATTAAACACCATTTGGCCATGCGCCTCCGTGGCCCCTCAGTGGCCTGTTCCATAGGCAGGGGCCTTAGGTTTCTGATCTGCCTATGAATGTCCCTAGAGTTAAATGATAAAAACCTACTTGTAACTCATATGCCCTCCACACAATGGCAAGACCTCAGCCCCCTTCAGAGTGTGCCAGGCTCTTTCTGGGGGTCCCCACAGGGGATGTGTACCCCCAGACTGGTCTGTTGGTGGCAGCCCCCATGACATCACCCATAGTATGTGTCCCTCCTTCCTCTTCCCACAAAGCCACCAGGAGCAGTGTCATGGTTGCCACTGTCCTCATAGGAAGACACCATCCATGTAGGGGACAGACTGAAGGTGTTCCCGTGTTTGGTGCTGCTAGGCTACACGCATGGGCTGGGAGGGGGGTCTCCATCCCTCCCACCTGAGGTCCTCACAGATCTCAACGGAAGAGGCCCTTCCACGTGGAGACTTCATACCCCTACCCCAGGAGCAGAGACCCCCATCCTCATCCTGTTCCTCTTCCAGCCTCTCCCCTACCCAGTCCCCTCTCCCTTCTGGAGCTGAACAGCTCCATCTCTCCTACATACAGAAAGAAGCAAGTAGATGCCAGGGCTTGTAGGGAGAACATGCTCAGAGCCTAAAATATTCCACCACCCAGTAGCCCCATCAAGGAAAGTCCTGCCTGCCGCTGTTAGCCATGTCCTACCCACACGCTTAGTATTTCCATCCATCCATGGCCAAATTGTGCCATGGGTTCATATCGTTTTAAAACCAACAAGTGTTATTGAGGGAAACTTCCTATGCAGAGGACATGGGGCATGGTGAGGGAAACAAGAACAGGGAACTTTACCCCTAAAATTGTTCCAGTCTGCTTGGAGGGCTAAGACCCATGCATTTAGAAACCAAGATGTAAGATGGAAAGTGCCGCGTGTCCTCCAGGAGAGGCTCCACTAGTTTCAGAACAAGAGCGTGCTTGCTTCTGAGCTGGCGTCCAGGTGGGCGTTGTAGTGTCAACAGCATGTGAGCTGGGTCCAAAAGGATCTTGAAGTCCTCTCTGGCTTCAGATGAAAAGCAGGAGCGATCTGGGTGCAGGAAAAGGCAAATGCGAGGCCCAGAATCAGGAATGTGGACGGGGAGGGGCAGGGACCCTGTCTGGCCAGCGCAAGGCATGTGATCTTCATTCTGTTTCAATTTTAGCACCCGCATACTTTTCACAATGGAGTGTAATGTTGGCTCTTGGCTTCCCAGCCACATTCACATTAAACAAGAATCCCTACTTTATCAAAATGGGTGTTGCATTTTTTGAATGCCCTCCTCACCATTATTGGCATAATCATCTGTTTCCCTTGCCTTTGCATGGATGTAATGCTTGCCAAGGTTCCTTTCTCTCAATGGAGTGAAGTGATAGAACCTACCTCATAGGGTCATGGTGAGGCTTGAAGAAGACACTGGGTGTGAGGTGTTTAGCACAAGGCCTGGCTCACAGCGAACTTGACCACCTTCCCAACCTGGTCCTCCTCTGTGTGTTCAGGGCAGCTGGCATCCCAGGCCAGCTCACCCTCCGATCCTCGGGGGTCTTTCAATAGGGGCTTGTTAGAAGGATGGGAAGAATTAAATGTTCTCCTCAGAGGAATTTGGAGAGGGGGAAGATGGGTATTCCTGCAAACCTGAGGGGGTCATATAATTTCCACTTTCTCCTGCTGGTAGACAGGCCATGAAGCCCAGCTTCCCATGACCCCTACTTTCTGCTTTGCTCTACAGAAGATCTTCAAGAAAACCCTCCAGTCGTCGTAACGCATGTCCTTCAAGCCCTCAGAACTGTGGCTGTGGCTCTGGGGGCTCTGGGAGCTGCCTACTACATCGTTGAATCCTTGTGAACAAGCCTCTAGGCCTGCGGTCCGGCAGGTATGTGGCGCGCTCAGTCCCTTCAAATGGAGGTGGTCTTTTCAGGTGTACCAAGCCCCCAGCCTCTCAAGGGAAGCTTGATAGTGGAGTGACTCCTTCCTGGCCTCAGGATCAGCCAGCATGGCCCTCTAGGGCAGACCTGATACTCTCAGATGATGATAGACTCATTATTAGGATCATCCGAGCAGAGCCCCCACCTCTTCTCCTTGGGATGGTTTCCCTGGTCACGGACCCTGGACAGGAGGAAATGGGAGGGGTGGGGGCAGAGGTTCCTACCCATCTAGAACCTTTCCTCCGAACTTTCTCCCTGCCTTGAAAGCTTGTCTCCTACCCAGTCCTACCTCTTTTTCACCCAGAAAGTCCCCTTCTTCTATGAAACCTTTCTCCAACTTCCCAACCCTAGTGATGTCTTCCATCTTCTCAGCCCTGTCCTCTCCACCTGTGCCTCCTGTTGTGGATGATCCTGTTGTATGCCCGCGGCCTGTCTCCCAGCTGTCCTGCAAGCTCCCTGAGGGCCAGGGGCAAGGCTCACACGGCCATCTTCCTCGCCCCTGGAAGCAGAACCTGAGACTGAGGTTGGAAGAACAGGGTTTATTGAGGAGGTGCTCGCAGGGAGTGAGGGAGTGAAGGAGCTGGGAAGGAGGAGCCCAGAATAAGAGTTACAACACAGAGTTGGTCTCTGCAGAGGTGAGAGGCTTGCCCTCTGGTGCTCCTCTTTGTCCGTGCTTGGCCCTAAGGGTTGAGTAGGGACTGCATGTCTCTGTGGAAAGAGCAGCTCCCTTTGGACTGAGGGCTTTCCTCTAGAGAAGGGGGCAGCTCTGAGCTGTTAGCAGCACATTCACAGCTAGCGGGAGTTGGGCAGTGGATGCCCCAGCCCAGAAAGGGGATAAGTGTCTTTGCCTTGCCTTTGCAGTAGGTGTAATATATTATTTCCCAAGGTTCCCCTCTCAATGGAGTGAAATGAACCTACCTTGTAGGGTTGTTGTGAGGCTTGAAGAAGACGTTGAGTATGAGGTGTGAGGGTCTGGGTGGGGCACCGGCAACTTCCACGATGATCCCCTTGCCATGTCCACACTTAGCAAATGCTTAATAAGTGATGCTGGGGATGATAGCATAGGGGTAATGAGAAGCATTTCACCCTACGCCCAGACTTCCACCAGCCCGGAGTTGATAGGTGAGGGGGGCGCCATAAAGCATGGGCCTGGGAGATGTTCACAATATCTCAGAAGCCAAGCCCAGAAGGTATACTCCAGTAAGAGCTCACCATCCCCTCACACCCTCTGTGATGCCATGTCCCATGTCTGTGGCAGGGGACATGGTATTTTCTTAGCTGCCGTGCTATTTCTTGAGGTATTTTCTGAGCCACTGAGAACCTCAGTTTCCTCATCTGTAAATAGGGAAAATTATAGTACCTTCCTCTTAAGCCTGTTGGGAGAGGTGAGATAGGTGTTAGAGGACAGAGCTCACCACTGGTGGGTCCTGTTGCTGTTGTCAACGTGGAGGTGGTGGGAAGGATGCCAGCTTTGGAGTTAGAGCTGCCGGCTCCTTTCTTGACCCTGATGCCTGATAGCTAAGTGTTAGAGGTGTTTCTTAATTTCTCTGACACTGTCATGTCTAGTGGGGAGAATAATAACTACCTCCATGGCAAATGGTTTTGAGGATTAATAGAGGAGATGTGCAGAAGTGCCGGGTGCAGGGCCTGGTGAAGGGGTGGGTGGATGCTGGCCACTGGCAACATGAAGAATCCACCTAAGTTAAAGCATTTTATCTTCAAAATTCCTTGCAGCAGAGCCTGCTGGTTGTGAGCTTGAGTTCTGGAGGCAGGCAGGATGGGGGTTAGAGGCCTCTTCAACACCCAGTATTTCTGAGGCCTGGGGCAAGTTCCCTAACTCCCAATGTCTCATTTTCTTTTTATTAAATGGAGATAATAGCACAGCTCTCATTGGATTGCTGGGGGGATTGAGTGGGAAAAATGTATGTAAAACACTTAGCACAGTTCCTGGCACATGATAAGCACTCAACACAGCAGCATCACCACCACTACCAACACTGTCAGCACCATCACCAACATCACCATCATCCTCATCACCCTCACCATCATCACCACCACCATCATCCCCATTACCATCATCACCATCATCACCATCACCACCATTATCATCACCACCATCATCCACATTACCATCATCACCACCATCATCACCATCACCACCATTATCATCACCACCATCATCCCCATTACCAGTATCATCACCACCACCATCATCACCATAACTCTCATCATCACCACCACCATCATCTCCATTACCATCATCATCACAATCATCACCATCACCACCATTATCATCACCACCATCATCCCCATTACCAGTATCATCACCACCACCATCACCATAACTATCATCATCACCACCACCATCATCATCATCACCATCATTGCCATCACCAATATCACCATCATTATCACCACCACCAGAATCATCATCATCATCACCACCACCATAATCACCATCATCATCACCACCATCACTATCGCCATTATCATCATCACCATCATCACTGTTACCATCATCATCACGAACATATCATCACCATCATTACCACCATCATCACCATCACCATTATCATCATCACCATCATCACTATCACCATCATCACCATCACATTCATCACCATCATCACCACCACTATCACCATCACCATCATCATCACCATTATCATCACCATCATCCCCATTACCATCACCACCATCACCATCGCCATTATCATCATCACCATCATCACTGTCACCATCATCATCACCATCATATATCACCATCACCATCATCATTACCACCATCATCACCATCACCATTATCATCATCACCACCATCACCATCATCACCATCACCATCATCACCACCACTACCACCATCACCATCATCATCACCATCATCACCATCATCCCCATTACCATCATCATCACCACCATCATCACCATCACCATCATCATCACCATTATCATCATCATCATCCCCATTACCATCATCATCACCACCATCACCATCGCCATTATCATCATCATCATTACTGTCACCATCATCATCACCATCATATATCACCATCACCATCATCATTACCACCATCATCACTATCACCATTACCATCATCACCACCATCACCATCATCACTATCACCATCATATTCATCAGCATCTTCATCACCACCATCACCGTTACCATCATCATCACCACCACCAGCACTATCACCATATCATCATCATTATCAGCACCACCATCATCATCATCACCACCATCAACATTATCATCATCACCATCATCACCACCACCATCACCATCAGCATAATCATTATCACCATCATCACCACCACCACCATCATCACCACCACCATCATCGCCACCATCACCACCATCATCACCACCACCCACCCATCACCAGGCCCTGCACTTGGCAATTCTGCACATCCCCTCAGTTAATCCTGACAACCATTGCCCTTAGAAGTAGTTACCATCATCACCATTATCATCATCATGATCGTCATTACCATTTGTTAAATCAGTGTTCCCCAATTTTACTGACTTTTGACACCTGTAAAATCACTTATTTTTTTTTAATTAGCTTATATTTTTGGCTGGGAATGGTGTCTCAAACCTGTAATTCTAGACCTTTGGGAGGCCCAGGCAGGAGGATCACTTGAGTCCAGGAGTTTGAGAGCAGCCTGGGCAACATAGCAAGACCTTGTCTCAGAAAAAAAAAAAAAAAAGGAAAAAGATGAAGAAGAAGAAAAAGATTAAAAAATTAGTCAGGCGTGGTGGTACACACTTGTAATCCCAACTATTTGGGAGGCTGAGGTGGAAGGATTGCACGAGCTCAGCTGTTGGAGGTTGCAATGAGCCATAATTGCACCACTGCACTCTAGCCTGGGTGACAGAACTCACAAGACCCTATTTCAAGAAAAAAAATAGCTTACTTTTTAATTGACCAGGGAAGAACTTTAGCAAATGAAAGCTGCCCAGAAACCTGTATAAGAGTCACTGTGGCGGAGGGCAATGGGGGTGCATTGTGGGGGTACACTGAGTCGTGCTGAGCTTGTAGGCTCAGCTGTTAATCAACAGGCAGTTTGATGTCTTTCTCTGTCCAGAGAGTGAAGAGCTATCTGATGACAGTGGGAGAGGAAAGATGCTTCTAGAATTTTCCTTCCTAAAGTTTGGTGAACCTCTCCTTTGGCATCTTCCTCAGCTGAGGATGAGGCCCTAAAACAAAGGACTTCTTTACCATTTGTGTTGAGCACTGAATGTGGTCAAAAAACTGTAGTCTAGCTTTTGGGGAGTGAAACTCCACTGAAACTTCAGGGGACCCCGGGGAAGGGGCTGGCACCCATGAGCTGAGCAGGAGCCAAGCATGGCCAGGTGCCTGGCAAAAGGCATTACAGCCCAAGGTGTGCGGCTAAAAGGAAGAGTGGATGCAAGGAATGGAAGAAATTTGCATCCTAAATCATTTACTTCTCCATGGATGTGAAACTGGAAAGCCACCAGGATTCCAGGTCACACTGGGTATTGTCTAAGCTGATGGCTCTTGTTCTTTTCTTACAGATCCAGTTTCCATCAAAGGATCTCTCTTGTCACCAAAATTTAAAAAAAAAAAAAAAAAAAAGAAAGAAAAAAGAATTCTGCTTCTTTAGTGTGTTTTACTTAGAGACATAAGAGTTGGACTTGGTAAATGGCTAGGAAGAGAAGTGTGGGGACCCCAGTGGCTTTTTGAGCTGCAGGTCAAGCAGAGTTGATGCCTGTCATTCCTGTTCTGGGCCATAGGCCCCAGGTGGGGCAGCTTTCTCTGCACATACTCACAGAACACCATATTTGCTTTGGATTTTCCCACTCCAAAGGAAGGAATTATAAAGCTTAACTCAATAGCTAACAGTCATCTGCACTTCCGTCCCAGGGCAATCCCAGTTAGTGGGAATAGGAAAGATGTGCTGGCCTGCATCCAGGCCTGCACCCCAGAGGACAGAGGCCCTGTGCCCAGAAATACTGTCTCTAGAAATGGCTTCTTTTAGAGTCACCTGTGATGGAGAGCAGCCTGCCCTGCAGCCTTGTGGTTAGTTCTAGTGACTTGGCTATACCCAGCCCATGTCTGTGGGATTTTACGTCTAGCTCCTGAGCAGCCGATTCCAAATCTTAGTTCAAGGTGATCCCAGCAAACACCAGTAGGGGAGAGGAGTGTCAATGAGGGAAGAAGGCTGGGTGTGCTGGCTCATGCCTGTAATCCCAAGACTTTGGGAAGCCAAGGCAGGAGGATAGCTTAAGCCCAGGAGGTTGAGGCTGCAGTGAGCTATGATCGTGCCACTGCACTCCAGCATGGACGACATAGCAAGACACTGTCTCAAAAATAAAAATAAAACAAAAAAGAACCATTAGGGAAGGGAGGACAGCCAGTACTGGTGAGTCCTAATGCAGTGGTCATTGAGGGCATCCACAAACCCATGCCCAGGTGACCTGCTATACCTCTAAGAATCAGTGAGGCTGGGACCCAGTAGGGCAGCCCTTGGGTAGGTGGGGAGCTGGTTTACCCACAGCAGCAGGGGTGGGATTGGGCAGGATGGGCCAGGCTGGAGCCCATTCACCACCCCCCAGTCCCAGGATTTCCTTTTCAAAACAGGGGTGGGAGTGGGGAGGGGTCATGTTGTGGTCCTGTCCTGTGGGTCACAATGAAGGTATAGACATGGTGGAAGGGACTAGGCACTCTATGGCTGCAGCTTCTGGACTGAAGACACTTCCTTTTTCTGGCATATTGAGGTCCCCTTTTGTCAATATTGGACAACCTAACCCAAAGTAGGCTCAGCAAAATGAGAATGTATTAGCTCCTATAAAAGTCAAGAGAGCGTTCTGGTTCAGATGCGGCTTGCTTCAGGGACATGGGCCATTTCTCTCTCTCTGCAGCCAAGTCAGGTCCATTCTAGCTGCAGCAGCAACAGCCTCCCAGCCTTCAGAGGTCGAGGCTAGCAGAGAAGGTGAGCCGGCCTCTCTGCAGCTAAAGGCATCACTGCTCTGACTAGGTCCTGTCTCCCTCCTGGGACCCATCACTGTGCCCAGGAAAATTCAGGGGGCTGATTGGCCAGGCTGGAACTGCACAGCCGCCTTTGGAACATGAGGATTAACTCCACAGAAAGAGTGAGTGCTGAGCAAGGAAGAAAATGGTTCTCCAACTGCCATGTGGGTAACCTGTTTCCAAAAGAAATGGGAATAGGGCCAGGTGTGGTGGCTCATGCCTGTAAGCCTAGCACTTTAGGAGGCCGAGGCAGGCAGATCACAAGGTCAATAGATCGAGACCATCCTGGCCCACATGGTGAAACCCTGTCTCTGCTAAAAATATAAAAATCAGCTGAGTGTAGTGGCACGCACTTGTAGTCCCAGCTACTTTGGAGGCTGAGGCAGGAGAATTGCTTGAACCCAGGAGGTGGAGGTTACAGTGAGTTGAGATTGTGCCACTGTACTCCAGCCTGGCGACAGAGCGAGACTCTACCTCAAAAATAAAAAAAAAAGAAATGGGAATGGACGCTGGGCAGCTAAAAACAGCACACACCCACTCCGGTTGACTGTGGGTCTGCAACCAGGTCCGTGCTCACCCTCTGTTCTCCCCTTTCCCCTCCACCACCACCTCCTCACCAGAATGAATGCTCAAGTGGCCAGCAGAGAGAACTCTCAGCTGCCTCAAGCCGCAGACTTCCGGCAGATCTCGGCATCTGGATCCCCTGGACAGGGGTGACCAGGGGTCAAACTAGCCTCCTGCCCCAGGGAAATGCATGGGGCACTGCTCGTTATCACAGTGACTGGGGGATACTGTGGTCTGTTAATAGTGAAAGTCAAGAAGGCAATGCACAAAACAGACCACACAATAAAGAACCATCCCACCCAAAATGCCAAGAGCATCCTCACAGACAGTCACTGTCACCTGGGCTCATCAGTGGGTCTGTGGATGCTTGGCCACACTGGCCTTGCGCTGGGGCTCACATTGCCCATCATGGGCCATAGGGATCCCTCTTGAAGAGTGAAAATTGCACATGCTAAATGACCACATACCAGAGTCTCCATTTTCATACTGCCAGGGGCAGTTCTGTTGACACATCCATGTCTCTGTGGTTAGGTTGTGGAGGCAGGGACCAGGTTTGTCTTCTCAAATCCTTCCCAACATGTTCCAGACTCTCATGAATGAGTAGACCTGTTGCCATCAGGGGCATTTTGGGATACATAAAGATTTATGTAATGGCTTAGGCCATTGAATTCAGAGTGGTTTATAAATGTGATCACGGGATAGGACTATTTTAAGTGCAGTCAATTTCAAGCAACAGCCCCGATAGGTGGGGTTTGTTTTTGTTTTTGTTTTTTGAGATGGAGTCTCGCTTTGTCACCAGGCTGGAGTGCAGTGGCACGATCTCGGCTCACTGCAACCTCTGCCCCTTGTGTTCAAGCTATTCTCCTGCCTCAGCCTCCCGAGTAGCTATGACTACAAGTGTGTGTCACCATGCCCAGCTAATTTTTGTATTTTTTTTAGTAGAGACAGGGTTTCATCATGTTGGTCAGGATGCTTGATCTCTTGACCTCATGATCCACCCACCTCGGCCTCCCAAAGTGCTGGGATTACAGACGTGAGCCACCGCGCCCAGCCAGTGCTTTTGAGAGGGAAGTTTAGAGTTGGAAGGAAGAGTAACCAGGTTTATTTCCTGTCACTATGTAGTAACCAAGGCTGCTATGCCTGTGAGTTTGGGGACAGTCTGGCTAAGGCCAGGCCTGTAAGTTGCAGGGGCCAAGGTCCTTGGTCCCCTAAAGGTTTGCTGAAAATTCACGAGGCAGATTGATTAATAGGAGAAAAGGCATACACATGAATGTGAATACATGGGAGCCTTCAGAATGAAGACCCAGAGGTACAGAGGAAATTCTTCATGCTTAGTTTCAACAAAGATGGACAGCCTTTAGGCTGAACAAAAGGACAATAGGACTGGACAAAAAAGGGTTGGATCTTCTGCTGATCGACTATGTGGGGACCCGGCAAGGCCTGTCTGAGCAGCATTCCTTCCTCTGGGGTATGAGGCAAGATCTGCTCTGGAATGTGGGTCTTATGACCTACCACAAGCAAGGTAGGTCAGATCATTCTGTTATGGCCAGTTCTTACACAAGGCTGGGGGAAAATTCAAGTCATACTTTTAGATTTTCTAAGTAGCTTTGGGGAGAATGGGTTCTGGATTCTATGCCCCACCTTGGGAAAGAATTGAGTTTGTATGGCCAGCCTTGGGGAAGACGGGACTGAGAGATAGGGCAGGAGAAGATCAGAGAAAAACTTTCCCTTCTGAGGCCTTCATTCTGGGGTTTCCTTGTCTAAGCTCCAGCAGGGTCTAGCATCTTCACCAGGCTACGCTCAGACCCTGGCTCTGAACATCATCTAGAGACCATCAATTGGCCAGGTGTGGAGGCTCACCTGAATCCCAGGATTTTAGGAGGCCAAGGTGGGCAGATGACTTGAGCCCAGGAATTGGAGACCAGCCTGGGCAGCATGGTGAAAACCTGTATTTCGTGTGTTTTTCTACAAAAATTAGCCAAGCATAGTGGCGTGCACCTATCTGAGGTAGGAGGATCACTTGAGCCTGGGAGGTCAAGGCTGCAGTGAGCTGAGATCGTGCCACTGCAATCCAGCCTGGGTGACAAAAGGAGACCCTGTCTCAAAAAAAGAAAAAGCCATCAATCATTTTTTATTTACTTATTTATTTTCTGAGACAGAGTCTTGCTCTGTTGCCCAGGCTCAATCTTGGCTCACTGCAATCTGCACCCCCCGGGTGCAAGCAATTCTCCTGCCTCAGCCTCCCAAGTAGCTGAGATTACAAGCATACGCCACCACACCTGGCTAATTTTTGTATTTTTAGCAGAGACAGGGTTTATGGCCATGTTGGCCAGGCTGGTCTCAAACTCCTGACTTCAAGTGATCCACCCACCTCAGCCTCCCAAACTGCTGGGATTACAGGCGTGAGCCACCTTGCTCAACCCAATTGGTTATTCTTGAGACAGTCAGGTTGGTCCAAGGGCAGAAGCAAGTCCAGGAAGCCCCATCCTCCTGCAGCTGCCTGTCTGCTCCCTCCAGCCCACTGTGCCAGGGACACAGGACCAGGTGAGAGATCCTTGGCTTTTCAGATACAACCTGGTCTCCATCCTCCCCACCCCAACTCTTGGAGGACAGCCACCCTCCCACTGGCCATGAAGCTGGGTACCAGGCTATCTCTCAGTCACAGAAGTAAATAAATAACCAGGATCCGGGGAACCAAACTGCCAGATAAAGGCAGCCATGAGACTCAGGGGACACCTGCCGTACAGCCTGTCCTGCCAAGGCCCCAGGCTCAGGGCCATGCTAGAGTCAACCAGCCACCAGTGATGCATCAGAAGGAGAACAGCTCTTCAGCCTGCTGGTACAGGCTCTGGCTTCGCTAGGAGACTCAGGAAGCCCCTCTGTCCCCAGGCAACTCCTCCTCTGCAGGTGCAGACACCACATGTACTTACCTCAGCCAGTCACAGGGGTTTGGAGCAAGGATTTGAACTGAAAAAGTGCCCTTGCCAATGTCCCAAGATTCATTCCTGACCCAAGCCAGGAGGAGCTGAGCTGTGAGCTAGCGAATGAGGAGAACAGAGGAGCTGGAGGCGCCTCATTGTTGGGAGTGTGGAGGAAAGGAAGTGCCAATCCCAGCTGCAAGGAAACAAGCATCCAAGGCAGAGAGCCATGTTGGTCCCAGCGGCAGGGCTGAGCGAGAGATCTAGGCTCAGACTCCTCCAGGAGGTGCCTGGAGGTTGAGAGTTACAAAAGAAGAGTTCTGTTTAGGTCTTGGGGGCGACTGACCTCACTTAAGGAGTACATCAAAGAGATGAGTGCACAAGCCCACTTGTTTCCCACTGGGGTCCGGATGGAGGGTCTGGGCTGACCAGCTCCATGAAGAAGCTGACCCCTCGGGACTGTGTTCTCCTTTAAACCGTTCTCCTCCTCTGTTCTGCCCTTCTGTTGCCTGCAACTGCCAGCGGTCAAGCATGGACTGTGTATACCGTGTTCTGGGGAATCTGATTACACCCTGGACACTGGTGTGTGGATTGCAGTCTGCTGCAGGGTGGCTTTAGCGTTTAGTTGTTTTTCTTCTAATGGGGCTCCATTCTGTGATTATGGTAGGACATGCTTTTAATGTGCTGATAAGTCAACCTCAGGGAGGTATTATGTACAGAAGATTTCCAAGGCTGCAGTTGCTAACAGAGACTTAGGCTACTGGTGGGGAACTGGATAAGCCCCCGAGCTCCTTGAGAGAAGCAGAGGAGAAGCTACCTAAGACCATGTGGTGTCTGTTTTGTGCCTTTAGTGATCCGGGTTTCATATGTATTTGGGGGCGTTGCTCTATGGGAATAAGCAAAAGGATCGTTTTGTTCTGGTGAAATTAGGAATTGATTTGGTGAAAGAAACTTCCAACTCCCTTGCCCATCTCCCTTCATCCCACTCATTTGGCAAAACCACAACCCTGGGGCAAAGCCAGTTCTCTGCCTCCTGCGCACGTGGACTTGTGTGGGTAAACTTTGGGAAGCTCCACTGTGCAGGCCAGACTCACTTGAAATTCATGACCATGGGCTCCCAGTGGGCCCTAATGCTGCGAGGGATCAAATCACCTTTTATTCCCTGAGACCGTTCTCTTCTGTCCTCACATCTACCCCTTCTCCTCTCTGTTTCACCAGACCGCCAAGACTCACCACCGAGTCTCCCCACTTCCCAGTGCCCCGCTTCAGTATCCATCCCCGTTCGCCCGAGGCAATGACTGACTTGATTTCTGTCACGAGAGAGGCAGAGACACAT
Source organism: Plecturocebus donacophilus (assembly GCA_004027715.1). Taxonomy (NCBI): domain Eukaryota; kingdom Metazoa; phylum Chordata; class Mammalia; order Primates; family Pitheciidae; genus Plecturocebus; species Plecturocebus donacophilus. Next base: position 15,030 of record PVKP010016071.1, on the reverse strand, counting down.
ATTTTTGCCTGTTCTAGAAACTAACATAAATGGACTCCATCAGTTTGGACATTTTTACCTGGCTTCTTTCACTCATCAAAGTATTTTAAACCTAAATCATAGTCCTATATATGTCAATAGTTTATTCCTCTTTATTTCTGAGAAGTATTTCATTGTGTGAATATGCCATAGCATGTTTATCTACTCACTTGTGAATGGACATTCAGATTGGTTCCAGTTTTTGGATTTTTAAATAAAGCTGCTGTATGTTTATATTTTTCTTTTTGTTGACTAAAGTTTTAATTTCTTTCTTTGTTTCTTTCTTTTTTTTGAACATAAACTCAAGATTTTATTGTCTTCATAAAAGAAAAGATGACACTTAGAACTGGATCACTTGGCCCTATCTCTTCTTATCTCCTCCCAGTTCAGAATGCTTGCCTCTTTTAACAGCCAGTATTCTCTTAGATCTGCAGTTGGGCTCCACACACTTCAGCATTAGCACAGTCTTCTTTGTAGTTTTAGCCTTTTTCTGGAAAATCAGCTTAGTGTGCCCACCATAGCCACTCTGCTTCCTATCATAACGCCGCTCTCCCTGGGCACACAGAGACTCCTTGCCCTTCTTGTCCTGTATCACTTTGTGGGGTTGGTGCTTGCCACACTTCTTACAGAAAGTCCGGCGGGTTTTAGGAACATTCACCACGTTTGCATGAGCGCTATCGGCATGGAAAGCAAGCAGTTGTAATTTCTTTAGGGTAAATACCTAGGAATGGAATTGCTAGGTCATCAGGTAGGCATATGATTACCTTGTTTAACTTAATAAGAAAGTGCTATGCTAATTTTCCAAAGTGGTTTCACCATCTGACCCTCCCACATCAGAGCATGAGAGTGTTGTGTGCTCCACACGGTCTGGCCATTTTAAAAAGTAAATCAGACACGTTACTCCTCTGCAACAAACAACCTCTAGTAATCTAATGATGGGACATTTCATTATATTAAGGAATTATTGTTAATTTCTAGGTGTGAACAATGACTTTATGGTGAAACTTAAGAGAAATCTATCATATCATTTAGAGATATATAGGGAGATACTTATCAGTAAAATAATCAGATGCCAGGAAGTAGGAAACTGAAATGCAGATAAGACAAATTGGCCATGAGCTGATCTCTGCTGAAGCTGAGTGACTGATGCATGCTGAGCTCATCATCTTCTTGTCTATACTGAAGGGGTTTGGTGTGTGCCACCCCAAAATATGTCTCTCTAGGATAAGGACTATTTTAAGCTGAGGGCAATTAAGTAAAAGCAGAGACGGGACAAGCTCTCTGCTTTCCCCCATCTATGTGAAAATAGAACATAAATTCCTCTTGTGAAAGTGTCCCCCTCACCTCCCCCAAGCCCCTCTTTCCCTACTAGGAAGGGGAGAACAATCTTCAGTCTGGAGACAAGATGGCACCCAGAGTCTACACCAACAAACCTTACTAACTTATCTACCACTAGCGTCCCTGCATATTCCCCTTCCTACAGTTGACCACCCCTAGAAGCTCAGTCCTTTGCTTCCATCTTGCCATTTCAAAGTTTTTGTTCTTTGCTAAACTACTATATAAGCCCAAGTTCTAATCCCCACTTTGAGTTACTCATCACTAAGTGCTCCCACCTGTATGTCCAATGCTCGGGTTAATGAATGTCTGTTTTTCTTTTGATAATCTGTCTTTTGTCAGTCTAATTTGCAGGGAACAGCCGATGAACCAAAGGGGGATAAAGGAAAAAGGTGTTTTTTCCTCCCTGTTATCCTCTGAATGTTTGTGTCCCCATACGTTGAAACCTAATCCTCGGTGTGACAGTATGAGAAGCTTGGGCCTTTGGGAGGTAATTAGGTCACATGAGAACGGTGCCCTCATGAATGGGATGTGTGCCTTTCTAAAAGGGGCCCCAGAGAGTGTTCTTGCCCCTTCCACCATGCGAGGACTCTGCGAGAAGTCACCATCTGTGAACCAGAGAGCAGGCCCTCATCAGACACGAAACCTGCTGACACCTTGATCTCAAACTTCCCAGCTTCCAGAACTATGAGCAATAAATTTCTGTTATTTAGAACCTACCCAGTTGATGGTATTCTTATTATAGCAGCCCAAATAGCTGAAGACACTCCCCTCACTACTTTTGTGGATTCTTGAAATTGTCAGAAGAAAGAGTTGTTCAGGAGCTGCCTGAGCAACATAGTGAGACCCATCTGCAAAAAAATGTTAAAATGTATCCAGGCATGATTGCACATGCCTGCGGTCCCAGCAACTAGGGAAGCTAGGACAGGAGGATCGATTGAGCCCAGGAGGTCAAAGCTGCAGTGAGCTATGATTGCACCACTACACTCCATCCTAGGCAACAGAGAGAGACCCTGTCTCTAGGATGCAAAGGCCCAAGAATGACATGATGGGCTTCAGGGACTCAGGTAGAAAGGGTGGGAAGGGGGTGAGGGATAAAAGACTACAAATTGGATGTAGTGTATATAACTCAGGTGGTGGGTATATCAAAACCACACAGATTACTAAAGAGCTTACTCATGTTCCCCCACCTGTTCCCCCAATAACCTGTGGAAGTAAAAAAAAATTTAAATAAAAAACAGTAAGAAGAATAAAAGGAAAGAAAGAGTTGGTAAAATCCTCCCTTGGTTCCCCATCTCTCTCAGCAAAAGCCACAGTCCTTGGAAGCCCCCTTTTCTCTGACAGCACCTCCTGTTACTCCCCTGACTGTGCTCCAGCTGTGGAGCACATACCAGGAATTCTATTAAGGAATTATTGTTTATTTCTAGGTGTGAACAATGATTTTATGGTGAAGCTTAAGAGAAATCTATCATATCATTTAGAGATACATATGGAGATACTTATAAGTAAAATAATCAGATGCCAGGAAGTGGGAAATGGAAATGCAGATGAGACAAATTGGCCATGAGTTGATCTCCCCTCCTTACTGTTTCGTGGCCATGCCAAGCACCGTCCTGCACGAGGCCTCCGCACTGGCTGTTCCCTGTGCCTGGCACACTCTTCCCCCAACAGCCCATGGCTACCTTGCCTTCAACTCTGCTCAAGGATCATTTTAGCAATGAGGCCCACTTTGAGCACCCTGCTTAAAACTGCAAACCCTCACTCATTTTGACCCTCCATAGCATCAAGTACCATCTAATATATTATAAAATGGGTTTATTACTTATGGTGATTGTTGCCTATCTTCCTCTGCATACCTGGAAGCTCTATGGGATGGAGAGCTCTTTATTTTGTTCCTCATTAATATTTCACCAGCTCCCACAACAAGTGCCTGGCTATAGAAAGAGATCAATAATCGTTTGTTTGGATTGAAAGAAAGGAAGGATGGAGGAAGTAGGGAGAGGAAGAGAGAGGAAGAGTGGAGTATCATGTAACCCTTTCCTAGGGGAAAGAGACCACATATGAAGGCATGTTTTTAATTCTACTGGCATTTTATTTTGGCTAATTTGCTGTTAATTTTATTAACTTGTTTGCTTAGTTAATATCAGACATAAAATCAAGGGTAATTTCTTTCTTTTGATGTGTGTTTTTTTTTTTGAGGGTCTCGCTCTGTCACCCAGGTTGGAGTGCAGGGGCATGATAGCTCACTGAAGGATCATTTCTTGGTCTTAGAATCAACTCACCTGCAATGGTGTCCATCCTATTGTCAGGGACATCCTAACCAGAGTGACTCCACCTTGAATAAAGGCCAGATAAAGCCAAACTGGCTGAGTTACATTCCCGGGGGCTAGGTACTCTTCATCACAAAATATTTATAGTTCAAAGAAGGAGTTAATGATACTAACCAGAGACCGAGAACTTCTGAAAATGTCCCGATACTTAAAAAACAAAGCATCCTTTGTTTGCGAATAAGTTTCACTTTAAAGGTAATAATGCCTTCATAAATTCTTGCTGAAATCAATAGTCACACAGGAAAATAACAATGCTAACGGCCTGCCACAAGCTGATCACAAGCCTTTGTTAATAAAGTCTACTATTCTTAGCCTTAATATCTCATGTAAGCAAGTGTTATGTTTAAGTTAGGGCAATTCCTCCTGCTGCTTTCTGAGGACACCCTGTAATAGAGTAGTTTCTAATAAACTGTTTTAACTTTGTTTTGCATTGCGACTCACCCTCTTTCCCACATGAGATCCAATAACTCGTTCTTAGGGTCTGGGATAAGACTCCTTTTTCCAGTAACACTATGTGTGTTCCTGGCTTTGAGGGGCATCCTGGGGGATGGATCTGCACATTTGGACCCCTCAGCTCTGCGATCCCAGGTGCAAGATTGGAACAGCGAGCTGGTAGCGTCCCGCGGCTCCTCTGATACTCTGCTGATCTCCATCCTTCCAAGAGGACACCCCCAAAAGGCTGACCACAGGCCACAGGGAGAGGACTGGGAGGACTGTGTGTTGGTGGGGGGTGACAATGGGGGAGAGATGTTGGCCAAACACTTCCATCTTTCTCACAGTGACCTCTCAGTGACGCGGGGTGAGCCAAGGACCTTCAGTGAGCTCCTATAATGGGGCCAAAGACTTTTATGGATCAGGTGTTAAAGTGCCCTTCCTTCTCAAGGCTCTCTTGGCCTCTTCAGAGCAAAGATGATCTAGGGATAGGCCAAAGGGAATATCCTACAGGGTAGGATACAAAAGCAAATCCTGCAGGGAGTCCCAACTGAGGAGAGAGGGAGCACCAGCAAACTATAGGGAATCCCAACTGAGGACAGAGGGAGCACCAGCAAACTATAGGGAATCCCAACTGAGGACAGAGGGAGCACCAGCAAACCCTACAGGGAATAGGAGAGGGAGCACCAGCAAACCCTACAGGGAGTCCCAACTGAGGAGAGAGGGAGCACCAGCAAATCCTACAGGGAATAGGAGAGGGAGCACCAGCAAACCCTACAGGGAGTCCCAACTGAGGAGAGAGGGAGCACCAGCAAACTCTACAGGGAGTCCCAACTGAAGTGTGAAGGATGGAAAGAAAGGGAGCGCACCTGAGTGTGGGGCTGAGCCTCATATGAACATCAAACAGCCGGGCTCCACCCTTCTGCCCTGGCCAGTGTCTTCCCTTGCAGGATAGACCCACAAGGCTGTATCCTAGAGGCCAGAGGAGGCGGCAAAGCCTGGAACAGAGGCCTGTGGAATTGGGAATCAGGACAAGTGTTTATCTCATGCAAAGCAGCTCCCTGGAAACCTCCAGGGGAGAAGAGACTCAACACCACACATCCCAAACCCTCCGGAGCCCTGGGCACCCTCGGCCTGCAGCTGCTGGGGGAATGAAAAGTGCCTCCTTTCTCTCCTTTCCCTTGTACTATTCACGAGGAGCCACACACAGAGAATGGCCTCATTCACAAGCTCCAAGGCTTGGCCCTCTACCAAAAGCTTTCTGAAAAATGCAAATGTCTCAGAAGTGGATTCTTCTTTTCAAACACTTACAATGGCATGTTACCACGGAGCTGTGAAGCTGACCAAGAGTTCCCTGGGCAGGAGGCTCTTTAAAAATAACATTTGCAGAAGATTCCAGGTTCGACTCCTGGCTGGCTCGCAGAAGAAAAAAAAAAAAATTGCATTTGAAAGAAGCAGAACTTCCAGCTATGAAGTCCAGCTTGAAAATGGAACACAGGAGCCTCCTCTCTTGGGACTGTGCGGGTGTGAAGCGCCCACTCTCCCTGTCTGTGCTGCACCCCCACCTTGGCCTTGCATCCTCCATCCATTCATTTGGCCCCAGTTTAGCAGTGCCCACAGAAGCCATGGGTGACTGGGGACTCACAAGACAGAGCTGTTGCCCACCAGAAGCTCAGATCTAGTGAGCTGGACAAGCCTCTAAATGAGTTAATTCCGCCCCTATTCCAGGGACCCTGGGCCTGCCTGTTCCCTTCACCCCATAGAACCAGGAGGTTCTGGGTTCAGCTCTCCCCAGAGGAGCAGATCCCCACTGCAGTGAAAAGCACAGGGCGTTTCTGTCTATGCCCCACCACCCATGCCTCCCCTAATTCCCTGTCTTGGCATTTCAAAGACTAGGTCCTGGCGGGGCATGGTGGCTCACACCTGAAATCCCAGCACTTTGGGAAGCCAAGACAGGTGGCTGGAGACCAGCCTGGCCAACATGGTGAACCCTATCACTATAAAAAAAAAAAAGAAAGTTAACCAGGTATGGTGGCAGGCGCCTATAGTCCCAGCTACTCAGGAGGCTGAGGCAGGAGAATCGCATAAACTTGGGAGGTGGAGGTTGCAGTGGCAAAATCATGCCACTGCCCTCTAGCCTGGGCAACAGAGTGAGATTCTATCTCAAGAAAAAAAAAAAAAACAATCGAAAAACAAAGGCTAGGTCCCTTCCCTGGCTTCTGACTCAAGCCTGCAGCCAGGTCTTCTAGGGGGCCCTCCCTCCCCTGGAGGCCTCCTCGGGAGGAGCCAGAGCCCTCTCCTGTCTCCTCTCAGGCATCAGACAGGATTCAAGCTGAGATAACTGAGGAAAACAGCAGACTCCTCTCCTCTCAATACCTTCCTCATTCACCACCAAGACATCACTCAGTTAAAACGTCCATTTTCCCCACCCTGATTATACAGGATTGTATACCACATATTTGTTATCTGCTTTTTTTCCCACTTCTCAAGGAAATCTTTCCATGTAGTATCTCATTTTTAAACAGATGCACGGCATTTCATCATATGACTGTTTCATAATTGATCAAAGGAGATTCTACAGAGCTTACCATAGTGCCTATGGCTGCTCAAAGAATCCTGGCTTCGATATTAGTTAGACCCATTTACAGGGAGCGGGGATCCAGCTTAGACAATAGTGGAACTCTATGGTTTATGTAACTGTAAAGTCTAAAGGCAGTACAGGCTTTGGGGAGAGCCTAATCTGACATTCTCTTGTCTTTCCCACTGCTCTCCTCTGTCTTCTATGGTATCAGCTTCCCTCCCCTTTGGTTATAAGATGGCAGAGACTGGAACAGAGCCAAAAGCACCCACAGGTACAATGGAACTTTGTCCATATCCAAAGAGAGTGCCCACAAGCCTGTGAATTTCCCAGCATTCCAAGCGAGAGTCCTATAATTCACTTTGATTGGACCAACCTCAGGCCACATGCCCACCAATGACTGGGTCTCAGGGAACTGGAATGCGTTGACTGGCTGAGGCCATCTGGGGGCCATCTAGGGGCCACCTGTGAATTGGGTTGGGATTCACTTCCCTTGAAGTGAGTAGGCTGTGTGAGAGAATTTAGAATATCCGAATGAAAAGTATGTTATTTTAGTAAAGAAGTGTGGGAAACCAAAATATGCCGCCCAAAAATATTCTTCTTTGGCATATTTTCAGATGGTTATTCAGAGGGGCTACAGACACAGAAATAGCTCTGGAAAGCTGTGGTTTTGTGGGGAGATTTGCATCTGTAGTAGAAATCTACATTAGTGAAGTAAATTGTGGCTGCAAAGAGGCTTCCTCTGAGACCCCTTTATCTGCCTTATCCAGCTCTCTCAGGAGAAGGAAACAAAAAAGCTTGACACTTTTAAGGTCTGACAGATAAACTTTTTTTTTTTTTTTTTTTTTGAGACAGAGTCTCACTCTGTCACTCAGGCTGGAGTGCAGTGGTGTGATCTCAGCTCACTGCAACCTCCACCTTCCGGGTTCAAGCCATTCTCCTGCCTCAGCCTCCCAAGTAGCTGGGATTACAGGAGTGTAACACCACATCCAGCTGATTTTTGTATTTTTAGTAGAGTTTCAACATGTTGGTCAGGCTGGTCTCAAACTCCTGACCTCAGGTGATCCACCTGCCTCAGCCTCCCAAAGCGCTAGGACTACAGGCATGAGCCACCACACCTGGCATGACAGAGAAATTTGACCACAAGCTGCCTTCTGAACGCATAGTGCAGGAAGAAAGACTGAAGGTTGCCAACACACCAGACATCTACTCTTTCTGCAGGCTGTTGCTTGTGAGCCTTCAACTGCATAATGAGGCAGCCTTAGCTCACCATGCATCTCCTCCCCTCTCCTTCCCATAACCTATCGCCACCTCCCCACAGATGTGCCAAGCCTCTCTCCTTTTCCATATGGTATAGAAACTTCAGCCATCTGGCCTTCTTCTAGTCTCATGTTTTGTGTGGCCCCTATGCATATGTTCATGTTAATATATTTGTGTGCCTTTTCTCCCATTTATTTATTGCCCATTTATCTCAGCAGACTTAAAGACTCAAACCTTCAGCAGGGGAGGGAGAGATTTTCTGCACCCCAGAATCATGGAATGTGGAGAAGCCCAGCAACACATGTCCCTTTTTAGTATTGGTTTTTCTTTTTCTTTCTTTTTTTGAGATGGAGTCTTGCTCTGTCACCCAGGCTGGAGTGTAGTGGCGTGACCTTGGCTCACTGCAACCTCCACTTCCTGAGTTCAAGTGATTCTCCTGCCTTAGCCTCCCAAGTAGCTGGGATTACAGGCACACCACCACATCCGGCTAGTTTTTTCTATTTTTAGTAGACTCAGGGTTTTGCCATGTTGGCCAGGCTGGTCTTGAACTCTTGACCTCAGGTGATCCACCCCCCTCAGCCTCCCAAAGTGCTGGGATTATAGGAGTGAGCCATGGAGCTTGGCCGATGACAATTCTTTCTACCCAGACTAAAATGAAAATTTAAATCCAGCACAATCCCTGAGCTTCCCCGATCAGAGAAAGGCACAGAGAGCAGTATAAAAGTCCAGGAGAAAATATAATGTTTTAAACATTTCCGTGTACCTTTCTTTTTATTTTGCACCGACTAAAAAATAAAGGAAAAATAAGTTAACTCACAAAATACTTCAAAAAAAAAAAAAAAAGACATGGAGGACATTAGGAAGAAGGGAAAGAAAATGAGGTCCAAAGAAAGTGAATCCAGGGATAAGATTAACACATAAAATGTTTGCCTTGAAAGTCCTTTCACTTGCTAGATATGGATCACAATGTGACTCAGCTTCCCTGCAGCCCATGCGAAGAAAAAACAAAACCAGCTGTATGTCCATTAGATAAAAACAAATCCATTGCTCAGAAGAAGACAAATTCCAAGACCAAAAAAGAATTTTTTCCAGGTGTTTCTATCTGAAGGACCTGTGTCATGTAGTAAACAAGGCCCAAAAACCATCTTTCCAGTAAACAAAACAATGAGTAGGAGGATTGATAACCTTCCTTATTTAATTCAACACATGACCCCCGTGAGTGTAAATAAAGCAATCCTACCACGGTGGAAAGCATGGGGCAGTCCAAGCCACCATATTCAATCCAAACATAAATGCTAATGAGGAATGGAGCACTCTCGTGTATGAATGAATGTGTGACTGCCTATCATATTATGATACAATAAGAAATATGTATTTAGTCTTCATCCCAGATTCCTGGCACAAAGTTCCTAAAACCCTTAGGATTTCTGAGTGATAGGAGTGAGAGGAGCATTTTCTGTTACTCATCATAAGCCATCTTCAACCTCCTGAGTTTATGCTAAAAAACTGACTCTTGGAGGTTGAGGCTGATGGCCAGAGGAAATAACCATGTGTTTAAAGGGCTGAAACTTTCAGCTCCTCCATTCCCCCATTCCCCTATTCCTGTGACCCCCACTCCCTACCAGCTACTTCACTATTCATCCCCACCTCCAGAGAGTGGAGAGGGGCTACAGATTGAGGTAATCACTAATGACCAAGGATTTAATCAATCATGTCTACATAACCAGAGCCTCCATAAAAACCCCAAACAGGCTGGGTGCAGGGCCTCATGCCTGTAATCCCAGCACTTTGGGAGGCCAAGGCAGGCAGATCACTTGAGGTCAGGAGTTCAAGGCCAGCCTACCCAATGTGACAAAACCCCATGTCTACTAAAAATATAAAAATTAGCTGGGCATGGTAGCGTGCATCCGTAATCCCAGCTACTTGGAAGATTGAGGCACGAGAATCATTTGAACTCATGGGGTGGAAGTTGCAGTGAACCAAAATCATGTTGGTGTCACTGTGAATGAGTCAAAAGGTGTGCATGTGTGTGTGTGTGCATGTGTGTGTACATGTGCATGCATGTGTGTGCATGTGTGTGTGTACATGTGTTTACATGTGGACGCAGGGGTGGGTCCCCTCACAGGCCTACATAACTCTCTGGTCTTCCGTCCAGTGCAGGACAGCGGGTCCTGGAGGGAGTGGACAGCAGCCCCCTGGCTGCATCTTGCTCGTGGGCTCTGTGCTGGGTGGACCTTGGGCACCTCACCGTCTTGCGGGACATCGTACTGGTCCATGCACTGATGGTATCAGGCCTAGAACTTGGTGAGGTGCCCCAGATGCTCCAGAAGTTACATTCACCAATGGCCTCCTTTCAGCTTCCAATAGGAAGGACGTGAACGGGTAGATTCATTACTCAGTGTTTTATACAAATAGATTGGACAAGGCTGGGCTCTTAAAGATAGCAATCCCAAATAGCTGCAAGATGTTTAGCTTTCCTCTTTTCTACTTTCTTTAATATATTTTCTAATCAAAATATGTAATAATATACGTAGTTTTGTTTTTCTTAGAGCAAGTAGAATAGCTTTTAAAATGGAAACAAAGCCGCCTCCTGTTTTTCCTTCCAACTCTGAGCTCCACTCCAAAAAAGCAATCATTTTTCTCATGTAAACTTGTTATTATATTGAGAAGGACGTAATCATAAGTGACCAGCTCAATACATTTTTACTAAGTAAACACACCTATGTAAACAACACACACTTTGAACAATTCATGTTTGAGTTTTGGGTGGTTACTTCCCTGTAGCCAAATGAGATCCTCATGTACTACTTTAACTTTATTTATTTTATTATTATTTTTATTTTTGAGACAGGGTCTTGTTCTGTCGCCCAGGCTGGAGTGCGGTGGCACAATCTTGGCTCACTGCAACCTCTGCCTCCCGGGTTCAAGTGATTCTCCTGCCTCAGCCTCCAAAGTAGCTGGGATTACAGGCTAGAGATGGGGTGGCCAGACTGGTCTCAAATTTCTGACCTCAAGTGATGTGCCTGCCTCAGCCTCCCAAAGTGCTGGGATTACTGGCGTGAGCCACTGCGCCTGGACTTAACTTTAATTAATCTATTTTGGAGTAGACAGTTCATTCCTATGGAACAAAATCCAAAAGAAACAAATGGGTGTGCAGTGTTAAATGTTCCTCCCACCCATAAATCTTAACCTGTCAGTTCCCTTTGTCAGAAGCCATCATGTTACTAGTATCTTGATTTCCTTCTAAAGGCGGTCTATTATTTGAGCTATTTTAAATATTTTATTTAATAATGTATGTTCTATCTCAATATAAAACAATTTAAGGAAGATGTTGGGATATACAATTTGAAGGGCAGAATTAATCTCAAAGCAGTGAAAACTGACAACACCAAAGAAGTAAGGCGTTTGTGGAGCTTTTCCAAATATCGTTAACAATTTATAGAAAGATACTGATTCTTTTGGCCTTTCCCTCATGGTAGCAAGATGGCTGCCATAGCTCCAAATATCAAGTCTTCACACAACATTCTGTGAAGCAAAGAAGACGATGGCCCCAAAAGGGCCAGTCAACTTCCCTAGTCTGGGAAAGAAATCCTTCCTGGAAATCTCTCCTTGTCTTGGACTGGCTAGAATTAAGCAGTAAGCCCGCCTCAAGACCAGTCCTGGCAAAGAAGAGCAGCTGGCTTCACCTACTCATGCTTCAACCCCTGAGGCTGGGTCCGTTGCTTTTATGCCAAAATTGGGGTTCAGTAGGCATGAGTGGCCAATGAGCAGAAAACCAACAGTGCCTGACACAGTCAATCCCTTTGGCCTGTCATTATCTAAAGCTGAAAACCAATCTAAATGAAATTGTTAATCCGGCCATGGAAATAAATCACCCTTGGAAGAGAATGATGATAGCATACCTTCTAGACCTGTGCTGGGCAATACGGTTGCCACTAGCCACACATGCCATTTAAACTTAACTTTATATTACTTAAAATGAGATAAAACTTTAAATACAGTTCCTCAGTCACACAAGCCACATCTCAAGTGTTCAACAGCCTCATGTGCCTAGTGGCTACTGTACTGGATAGCACAGATTCAGAACATCTTTTTCATTGAGGAAAGCTCTATTGGCAACCACTGCCTATCCATCTGCCACTACCACTGATAAGAGGCTTCTTTAAAGTGGTGAGGTGAGAGTTCCACTGTCCCCTCAATGCCATGCCACCATCACGTCATTAGCAACACCACCATCATCTTTGTCCAGTGCAACCTGAAATTGGGAAGCTGAACATCCTCTAAGCCAGTGATCACAGAAGCTTTCTGTCTTGCAGAGTCACGTCAGGGCCAGCCGCAGAAATCTGAAGAGGTCTGGTACAGAGGCATGTCATGTGTCCACGCGCTCGCTGAGCCCATCTTCCTCACTGGGTCCTTGAGGCAGCCCTCTGAGAAAGAGAGGTGCTGACTAGGAGCTGGCTTGGGCAACTAAAGTTATCATAAGATTGTTTTAATGGTCACCTCGCTCTATATCAGGCACCTTGTGAACGATGATCATGAAGTCACCCACTGCCCATTGCCCCAACACTGGCATACTTCCTATTTCTTCACCAGCCAGGGACTGAGGAGCTGCAGAAAGCGAAGAGAAGGAGACATATAGGTACAGGGGCAGGGCGTCTGTGATGGGCACCGGCGCTCATGCCCACCCCACAGATACAGCTCACATTGTATCTAATAGTCTATAAAAGGGTACTTGCTCAGAGACTTGGGGCAGGAATAAAGTTCCCTCCAGTGATAACTCCCCTTTGCTCCACTTTAACCTCAAGGGTCCTGACAGTGGAGGTGCCAGCTTGGGTGGGTGCGGTTGGCACAGCCCTGTCCTGGGGGAGGGAAATGCCAACCAAGTGCCCATTCAGCTTTTAGAGACCATCGTTTCTTCCCGGCCACTTTTGGCTGGGGCCATTCTCCTGGGAGGGGACCTTGAGAAACTTACACTGAAGCTCTAAATTGATCTGGCCAGGTAGATTTGAAAGGAGGCCCAAATTGAGTGGCTTCGAAGTCACCATACGTCCCTGCTGTGCAGGGGAGCTGCTATTCTCCTCCTTGCCCCTACTGGGGTCTCAGATGCTGACAGATCCCCACGAAGTCACCTTGCAGCTGTGGCCGCCAGGGCGACAGGTACAAACACTCTCCCCCTGCCTGTTGTGTGCTGGGTGTCTGCTGACTGAGGACTGCCCCTACTGCGAAGCCCTCAGTCAGTGCAGGTGTGTCCTGGGGGCCTGCTGCCCCTCCTCCTGGCATCACTGACTAGTCCAGGGCTCAGCAGGGGCATGATAGGGCTGAAGCCTGGCCTCTGCCTCCCAGCATTTCCTGCAGCCTTCTTAAATCTCATTTATGCCTAGCGTTCCATTATTGGAACACTAAGCATGTAGAAGTTATTCATATCCTACTGCTCAAGGTTCTCGCCAAGGTCTGATTTTTCACACCTCTGAAATTCAAAAAATTGCAGTCTCCTGCATAAGTGGATTAACAGACCTTCACCAGACCCCTAAAGTTTAGGTGAAACTGAGATATTTGAGCCCCATAAGATCACCAGCTGGCACAGAGATCTGCACTCCTGGTGCCCTGATGGGAACCAGTCCGGCCCTGGCGGCGGAGAAAATGAGGTCCCAGCACATTGGCCAGCAAGCTGCTTCACCCCAGGGGCCTCCAGTGCCTTGTCAGGCCCAGTTTCAAGTTTCCAGCCCCTCTTCCCACCTCAGCCTCATTCCTCCATGGGTCTTAGGGGCTCCTGCAATTTCCTTTCCCTCTGAGGTCTTCCTCAGATTGAAGATCATCTTCCCTCTAACTGGCTCCCCAGGAAGCCCAGAAAGTCTCCCCAGGTCCGTCCTTCCTCATAGCCCACAAAGCAAATGTCTTAGGGAAAAAGAAGAGAAGAAGGAAAGGAAGGAAGAGAGAAAGGAGGAGAGGGGAAAGGAGGAAGGGAAGAAAGGAGAGGAGAATAGGATGACAGAGCAGGAGTAAAGAGGAGGAAGGAGCTGCCAAGCAACTAGAGGGGGGTTACGCCTTGTTTTCCAAACCAGCACTTTTTGGTCACTCTTTTTTATTTATTTATTTAGAGACAAGTTCTTGATCTCTCCCCTAGGCTGGAGTGCAGTGGTGCAGTCACGGCTCACTGCAGCCTCGACCTCCCAGGCTCAAGCCATCCACCCATCTCAACCTCCCAAGGAACAGCTGGGACTAGGTACACACCACCACATCTAGCTAATTTTTTGATTTTTGTTTGTTTGTTTAGGGATGGGATCTCGCTATGATGTCCAGGCTGGTCTGAAACTCCTGGGCTCAAGCAATCCTCCCACCTCAGTTTTCCAAAGTACCGGGATTACAGGTGTGAGCCACCACACCAGCCTCTTATCACTTGATTCCCACCAAATTCTGTTTGAGTGAACACAAAGGGGTAAAGGATTTCAGAAATCCCAGTTTACTGTATATCTTCATTGAATACCAGAGAAAGAAAAAGAAGCCAATTAATTTTATGATGTTTTCTAGGATGGTGGCAGAAAGGAAGAAGTATTCTTGGCATCTTGCCTTTTTTTTTTTTTTTTTTTTTTTTTTTAGAAAAAGAGAGAAAAGGAGAAAGAAACAGCAAAAGAAAGAAAAAAAAGAATGAAAGAGAGAAAGAAAGAGGAAGAGAAAGGGAGAGAGAATGGGATTCTTGTTTTATTGCCCAGGCTAGAATGCAGTCTAAAAATGGGGATTAAAAACCTCTTTTATACCAATAATTGTGCTTAACAATGGAGACAGGAAGGAATAGGGGATGAAAATAACAAATAAGCAGCCAACCAATATTTTACTTAAACCTGTGAAATGCTATGCAATTGCTGAGGAGTGATTTACTTCCAGTTATGTGGTCACTTTTAAAATAGGTGTAATGTGATACTGAGAAAAATGTATGTTTTGTGGATTTGGGGAGGAGAGTTCTGTAAATATTTGTTAAGTCTAGTTGTTCCAGGTGTGAGTTCAAGTCCTGGATATCTTTGTTAATTTTCTATCTCGTTGATCTGTCTAATATTGACAGTGTAATGTTAAAGTCTCCCA